>JANSVA010093475.1:0-10892 GCA_025504915.1 Erythroxylum reticulatum
AATTAACTATCATTTAAAAACATAGATGGTGTTTTCAAAAACACATGGACAACTTTGAAATTTATAAAATCCTCAAGGAGTAAAAAGAATCTAATTTAGAAGAATTATTGAAATGAGGGAGTTTAAAATAGTTTCTTTTTTAAAGATAGCATCGTCGCGGCCAAACCATGAATTCTCCGCAGAAAAAAATTGCAGAAACTCTTAAAAATGCGATTTACCTCAATTACTAAGTTTAAAAATTTGCATGTGACACACAAATGACTTTCCACAAGCAAATAAATGGCCAAAATTAATGCATAAACAAGAATTGCCAAAATGGAATAACCTCCCCAAACTTAAACATCCTCAATGTAAAGAACAATTTAAACAAATTATGCATTGGAAAGGAAGTGGAAGGCTATTGAATAAGAACACATTGAGAAAAGTAGAAATAGAATTATATTGACAATTGGACATTAATTTTGTACATGAAAAAAAGGTAACTGAGTACCCAATAAACTCAAAACTAAAACAAAACTAGGTGAAACATAAGGAGCAAGTTACTTAAGCTACTCCATAGGATGAGCATTCCCAGATCCAAAGGGATCTGCTCTCGATATGCCAACGCCACTCAGGTGGTCAGCTACATAAGATGGAAGATGGAAGTGGAAATGCTCAGTGAGCAATGCATGCATCTACTAGCGATACCGCCTATCCTGGTCATATAATGCCTCTATCTCCTTCTGCCTGGCTATCTCCTGAAAGAGAGTGTCTCGAAGATGAGAGAGATCTGCAAAAAGGCCATCAACTTTACCAGTGAGGGTCTGTAAAGTCACGAGATCAGGAGCATCTTGAGTTGGAGGATCATCCTCAACTGGTGCCGTAGCGACAGAGGTTGCACTAATATCTTGAACCTAGGTGGAGGGATGAGGTCAGTGAACGGTGGGTTGCTTTAGGCGGGTATACCTAAAGAATGGGGAGGAGTCAAAATAGCTATCATTTTCTAATTTTGGGACATTGTGTGGTCGGAATATATTGGTGATGAGATGGGGGAACATGATGGCATTAGTGAATTTGGCGGTGGTGTAGCCAAGGATGGCGAGGTGGGTGGTTGGGATGATATTGTTGCGGACTAGGTGTAGCCAAGGATGAGCTGTGGGTTGAAGATAAGATCTTTTGAGATACAATTGGTAATATCTCAGTCGATTCCATTCAGTGCCCTCTTGATAGAGGGTGGGAATAACATCATTCGAGGGATAATTATGGATCAGCTAATCGTAGTGGCAACGGAGAATGGGAGGAAGATTAAAATGTTGACGGATACTAGTGGCGATGAAGGCATTAGGTGCTTTAACACCACAGAAGTTAATTTCCATGGTGTTATGGAATCTAGCATAGGTATAGAAATTGCAAACAAATTTATCAATGCCTTGGTCAAAGGGTTTGACTAATCCTATAAGTTGGGAGGAAACAAGTTGTTGCATAAAGGGATTGTCAGGGGAAGCTAAGGGAAAGAGTCGCTCTTTGATAAATGGCCTAGTGTCTACTTTTTCAGCCAGTTCCACGAATGTGAAACTATTAGAAGAATCGAAATCACTAAAACAAACTAGGCTACATAAAATGAATCTAAAAAGGAAAATGGAAAAGAGAACAAAATAATAAACTTAACCTACCCTAAACAAGACAAAAACTAAGAAAAATAATGAAAAGAGGAGAATACTCACCACTAGGTATAGTATAATGGCGAGTATTCCCGCCTGTCACGCGGGTGACCTAGGTTCGATCCCCGACAATGGTGCCATTTTGATCTAGACCTAGTTCGTACCTTTAGAGGTAAATCCAAAAATATAATCAAGGATTGCAATATAAGATTCAACCTTTGGTCGTCTCACTTAATCGAAACCTAAATGAATGGACCTAATCTAACCTATATGTCATGCAATGCAAGCTAAATTGGTAAGGAGGGGGTTTTGGTCTTTGGGAACCTTAACTGAATTAAAAGGAATTGTAAGAAAACTGTGTAAAATGTATTTTGGGTTTTGGGAATGGAAAAGCAAAAAGATAAAGGCAATGATCAAATGATGATAACATCCTTTTGAAAATGATCTTTAGCTATTATAGTTCGAAATCAATTTTCGATGGAGTGGGAATCACTAAGTTTCAAATGGATAAATATTAAAGAACTCTTTAAGTCCAAGGTCTTAATCAATGAACTCCATTTCTTAAGACCTTGTTAAATGCCCTTAGTCTGTGTAGTGGATAAATCAATGCAACAAGTCCTTTTGGGATCTCAAATCAACTCAATATCAAACACAACTATGCAAGATAAAAGAGATTCAATAAGATCGCAAATAGACATATATGAGACTTCATATATTTAAGCTCAAAGTTCTATATCAACAAATCCCAACCACACATTGAATATCCAAAACTTGATTAAACTCTAATCAAGAATGTTCAACTAAAGATTACAAATCCTAAACTTAGGAGTTCATAAATCACAGCTAAATATGGATTAAGTCACTCCCCTTTTAATCCTGTTGAACTCAAGCTATTGCTACATCCTAAAAAAGAGAGAGTTGCCTAGCTACAGATAGCTCCAAGAGACTTCACAACTGAGAACCCACTGGAGATACCCATGGTAGCAAACGATAGTGGAAAAGTGGAAGAAAATGGTATGGAAGAGAGAACGATGGTATGTGCATAGATGGAGGTGAATGAGATGATGGTATCAGTGTATGAAGTGTGTCAGCTCCTTTTCCCCGTTGTAACATAGCCTAAAATAGGTCTTTTCCACAAAATGGGTTGATGGATTGGGTTGCACGGTCAGTTTGTAACATCCCGTTACCTACGGGGAGGCTAGAATATTAAATAAGAGTGATCAATGAGAGCTTAGAAACGCATTTCCACGCTAATACATAATATGGCATACATATACACATAAATAGTGAATCTTTTTACACATGAAAATAATTGTACAAGCATTCATGAATAATTTCAGGTATAATTGGATTGATTTGTGTATTTTTGAGAATTATGAATTTATTTATATTGGAAATTTTATTGGTTAGAAAAATTATTATAGTTTTGAATTTTGGTGAATTTAGGAATAATTTTCAGAAATTATGGATTTATTATGGAAAATAGAAATAAGAAGCCAAAGGGGTATTGGAAAAATATTGGAGACAATTATAATGTAAGGATAAGAATTATGAGAGTTAAAGGAATCAGTTCAGAAGGGACTTAGTTAGAGCTTAAGCATTAGAAAAGTGACAAGTGTCATTGACTTAATTAAGCTTTTTATACTTTTGTTAAAGAGTAAGTTGTGCTCTCTGAGAGCTAAAAGACTGAGTAAGTTACCTTCTTTGTATCCTTTTCTTCGAGTTTCTTCTAATACACACAGATTTTCATCAAATCTCCACTAGAGTAAAATCTTGTTTTCTTCTACCCACTACCACTCCTACTTTGTTGTTTCTTTCATTTGCCCCAAAGAAAACTAAAACCTACAAACCTCTACAATGACCTATGTGGTTGCATTAGGGATTAGGGTTTACATGATTTTTGAAGATGTTAGAGCTTTAAGCAAGTAAGGTTTTTATGGTTCTTTATTTCTGTATAAGATGAAGCATCCATCACGTTAGCTCACTGTTAAATGGTTATGCAATAGTGATATGCATATTTGCAAAAAGTGAGTGAGGAATTTAGGATATGCCGTATGTGTTGATTTTTTGAATTTGATGAGCAATATGTGATATGATGGTGTCGAAAGGAATTTATCTTTGTGTTAGAAAAAAATCATTGATAAGGTGTATAGGAAGAGTGCAGAAAATCATGAGAAGTTGATATGCATATACCCTGATTTCATGGTTTTTACATGAAATTTTGGATGTTTGTAAAAATAAACAAAAATGAGTATAGAGTTAAGGAATAAGTATGTGGTGATGTTTGGGAAGGAGAATGAAAGATTTAAAATGAAAGTTGAGAAGAAAAATAGAGAATGTATAGAAAGCATGATTTTCTGATATGCTCAGTCTCTCTTCATTGTGAATGTATATATATATATATATATATGTGGGCATATGAAAATGTAAGTATTTTAGAAATGACCAAAAGAATGATTTCAGAGTTGAAGAATAGCTATAAAATAATGGCCTGAGATGGGAATGAGGGTATAAATGAAAGTCGAGAGGAAACACGGAGATTGTGAATGAAAGTTGAAAATGCAGAGAAGGTGACAGAGCATGAATATGATGAATATGATTTTTGGCTTTTGATGGTTTTGCTTAAACTTGTATATTTTGGATTAGTATGAACTTATAGTGAATGAGCTTAATGAAATGGACTAGAAGAACTTGAAATATAAATTTGAAGTGCTAGATTTTTGTAATGGAAGTCATCTAGAAATTTTCTAGGAATGAATAGTTAAGAGGTTGAATTTTTTTGATCTGACCTTCCATGAATTTTCTATACTGATCTAGAGAGAGTTTACAAAGTTTTCATCATGGAAATTTTAGATCTTTAATTGATATAAATTTTTCAATTTTTGGAGTTTTGGATCAAAGGTTATGGAAGTTGGAAGTTAGGTATGCGACTAGGATTGAAGGGTGTAAGTCGCCATCGTGCAAATGCACAATAGCGACTTTGGAGACTTATAAGTGAATGTCTCTATCATGAAAATGCACAATAGTGACTTTGAAGGTTGAATATTGAATGCCACTATCGTGCAAATGCACGATAGTGACTTTAGAGGATGAATAGCGAAAGTCGCTATCGTTCAATTGCATGATAGCCTCTTTGAAGTTTTCAAGGGTGATGAACATCCGATGGTTTTTGGGCAATATCTTCTTCTTCTGACCTCCAAATTAGATGAGACTTGAACCATTGGATTATTAAGACATCTTTATACCTCTATACAAAAATTAGTAGCATTATAAACTGAATTAGAAAAGATTGATCAAATCAAAGTGTGGAATCTGTTGAAACAGTGAAATAGGATTATGTTACTGAACACACTTCAGTATTTTGATTATATCTAGGTAAAGAAGATTCTAAATGAGATGATTTTTGATTTGGAGTCAACTAGAGATATATGGATACAAATGATATCAAGAAGATTAATTTGGATTCATTCTATAAGATGTTGAATTTCTGGATGGAAGTGGTGCATATTACACTATTTTTGGACATGGACAACCTGATAATCTTTTAGTCATATATTCCAAATTACTTAACCAAATTGAGTGATTTTTGTGTCAATAGAAATATAAGACATTGAGGAACACTTTACTATAAGAGAGTAAGACCAAATTACATCATTTTCCCATTCTGATTGAATGTAAATAGTAGACCTGAATGGGGTTTCTTGAAAAACTCTGAAGTTTTTCAATGAGAAATGAATTGTGCTTTTGATGGTTTTAGTGAGGCATAAGCCTAAGTATAAGCTTAGATGAGTTTTTTTATGATAATGATTTTGTGATGAAATCGATGGTATGGTGCTCGGGATTGTCATGAACATGCACTGTACATATTTCATTTTAGTCATGTGCACTATTAAACACTTATGATTGTACAAATTATGATGTATGTGTATCTTGCATAAATGGGTTGTGCAACAGGTTAAATGTCTAAATTTATGTGTTCTCAGAATTTGAAAGCAAATGCTAATCTGGAGCATACTGTGAGTAGACCTGGATGGTCTCATTCCATTATTTGTTTTGTTTGACTTTTTTGTATTGATTGATTTTTGAATGATTGTGTGAATGTGATAACTGCGTTGGTTTCCGGAAAAAAGGTCCGATGAATGTCTTGCAAGGATGAAATATTGAAGTGCTTGTTATATGTGAATTTGATGAACTAAGTGTACATAATTTGATTGTTAAATATGTTCTGAAAGTGTATTTGCATATGAATGAAAGTGTGATTCTCAATTCTAATGTTGAACGCCGGACTAATATCCGATGATATGGGACAGTGATTGAATGAGATTATGCAAATGTGAATGATGCATTCCATTTCACAAATGCATGAAATATAATGGCTTTTGTGACCAGAGTAGCCACCGATTAGAGCTTCAAGCTTAACGAGTGAAAATGAGCTTCAAGCTCAAAAGTGAGTCAGAGCCTCAGGCTCAACGTTTAATGAGCCCTGTATCACCCAATCAGATAATGGACAGTTATCAATGAGTCCTATATGGGACAGTTTAGGCACTCGGTCACAACAAAGTAACAAATGAAAAGTGAGTCTCATGTGCATTGCATATGCATTATATGAGTGATTAAAATGTATTGAATATGAAATGTGAAATGTTGTGAATGTGAATTATGTGTTATGTGACTGGGTGAGCCATCAATGATGGTCACTCATTGGGTTCACAAAACTCACCCAAAAATTGCAAATGTTGTTCAAGATCAGAAGAAATACCCCTTTAGGCAAATGAGAGTATACCTACTGCATACAAGTTAGAGATAGAGGTCGGGATCAGTTGGTGTCTGCATTTGTATTTTCCTATTTTGTATAAATTTGTATATTCATAACATATTGTACATATGTGTTTATGTTGTAATGTAAAGACATTATGTATAAAGTGTTTTATATTTGTAATGGGCCCCAAGTGATTAGTGAATCTTTGATGAGTTGTTTACTGGTTGTTACGTGTAATTGAAAATGTTTATGAATGAAAATGGGCCCAATTTGGTTATCGATTTCCTCATATTGTGTTTGTGGTTTCAAACATAAAAATTTATACCGAGTTTTGACTGAACGAGTGTTCTAGCACACCACCTTGGTTGGGCATAGACCCGGATATCACCCATTGATGTCAAGTTTGGGTCTTGCAGGGGTGGTGTACTACATTTATGTGGTATCAGAGCCTAGAACTACTATCTTACATGGGTGTTTTTGAAATATATGTCAAGTTACATGCATTTAGACATGACATAGCACACAGTAGCAACTGATTCCTAGTCTGAGTTGCATTTATATGACTCCCACACATGAGCATGTGTTAAGAGTTTAAGCTATTAGAAGCACTGAGAAGAATGATGATATGTCAGAATGTGAGAAAATAAAAGTTGTAGATATGTAGAAATGAGAAATTGAATATGATTAGATATGACAGACAAAGATGTAATACAATTGTATTGGTGAATGTATTATGGAATACGATCTTAATATTGTACTGCAATGATATATCCTCGAATGTGAATGCATTGTTGTGAATTGTTTGAGGAAAATAAGGATATAAGTAGAAATTATGAGATTAAAGTGTACAAGCCAAGTTGAAAGAAAATAATTTTTTTCTATAACCTTAAAAGGTTGAACTTGAACATAGAATGGGTGTGAGAGTATCGGGAAAAAAGTTTATAATTCAGGATAAGAAGATATTAGGGGAATTGAGACTAGAAATTCATAATGATTATGCATTAGTAATTTTGAATTGAATGAGGATATATATGGGAAAGGAAGTAGACATAATTGAGTTTACAAGGGATGAATGATGAGTAGTAAGGAGAACGTTAGAAATGCATATAAGATAGGATTTTGTGCAAGAATAAGAAAGAGACAAGCAAAAGCCCCCAAAGATAAGTTAATTTGTTATCATGAGTACATATTTGATAATGGGATTATTATAACAAGTGAGAATATTGGGCACATATGTATTATATGTGTAGGATAACATAAGAAGCAATTTAAGACTTATTGAATATTGTTAGTCATAGTTCCCATAGTTCAAAGTCTAAGATGAATTAGAGTAATGCATGAAAGTGCTAATAGTGATCAATATAGGATAGATTGAGGTTATTAATGATGATACTATGGGTGAGGAATTTTGGGAAAAAGAAGAAGGGCACGATCGTGGCACAGTCCCCAAGATTGAGGACAGTTACAAAAGGAAAATTGTTATCCTGAATCAAATGAGATTAAGGTACCCTAAATATAAGTTATTAATTGGTAAATTGTCTTAAAAGACATCTCAAGAAAAGATGGAATGACCTTGATTATATATATCAAGGTATTAGATTAAATGAATTACTTAATGCTTTATTGAGCCTTATCATATAAGATGTTCTAATCATTTAAATTATGGCATAAATTGACCTTATTGAGATATTATGAAAAGTTGAAATTGATCTTCTTGAGGTACTAAGAATGACTGATAAGTAATCATGAAAAATAGTTGATTCATAAGGATTTTATAAGTAATATCGATGATAGGAATAAGAAATCTACTTTCAAAGAAGAATTTCACTGAGATAGGTTCAACAAACTAGATGATTCAATTTAAGAATGACCAATGAAACAACAAATCATAAATGAATAAGAAATGAATCAAAAGTAAATATTGGAGTGATATCCCTAGCGAAGACTCAAGCATGAGGTAGAAAATGCTACTGAGAGTGTATGTGTTTTATTTAAGGTAAAGTATCCAATTATGTAAGTGGATTTTTGGAATTTAAGGTAACACTATTATTAAGGTGAGGAGAACTGGGGTTCACATCATATTCTGTGCAAATTTGTTTGTGAGATACAAATTATATCTGATGAATGTGTTACCAACATAGGAATTAAAGTTTGTAAATAAATTGAGATGTGTGAAGAAATTGGTATGAATGAGCAGACATTGGACTAAATCGATGTGAAATCTGGGGAAAGCTAAAGAATGGAGAAAATTATTTGAGAGAGATAAGTCAATTGGGAAATTAAAAATAACATGAGATAATATTATCTCATTAGGGAACTAGTGACATAAGGAATTACGAGAACTAATTAAGGGCATATGGAGTTCTGGCAATAATTGTTTGAATTAACAAATGCCCCCTACATTATTATGATATTGAAGATTAAAGAGATCCAAAGAAAGTTGAGGTAATAATGAAGTGAGAAAATCCAAGGAAATTATAAGGGATCTAGAGTTCTTTAGAAGTATATATATATATTGGACACTACCAAAAGTTGTTGAGGAATTTTTAATGATCTTAGCCTTTGACAGAAATGTCTGAGGAAAAATGTGTAAATCATATAGGCTATTGAATATAAATATAATTTTAATGAATTATAACACCAATGATAATAGTATCATTGGGAATTGGAGAATATGTAGTATACAATGATGTTTCATACCAGAGATTAGGATGTGATCTAATGCAGCAAAATAAAATGAGTTTTTATGCATAGAGACAATTAAAGTCTCATGGTTTGAATTATTTAGAATATGATCTAGAACTTGGTATAATAGTAACTACCTTGGAAGCTTCGAGACATTATATGTATAGTAAAATATTTCAGAATTATGCAGCACATTAAAGTTTGAGGTAATTATAGAGTTTGAAAGAACTGAATATAAGGCTGAGACAATGAATAGATGTTACTTGAAGATTGAAATTGTACAAAAGAGCATTTCTCAGCAAGGCTAGTGTTGAAATATAATGTATTGAATAGAAAATTCAATAACGGTGTACCACAAATTTGGTTATTGAGGTTACAAATCCAGTGCAATGAAGAGTATATAGTATTATGTTGAATATGGGGCAAAATAAAGTGTGATTAGTTTCATTGAAATTTAAGATCATTTTCATATGAAAGAATCAACAAAGCCCAAATTGAGGATTCGAAATTTATGAATCTTACTAAGAAATTGAAAATTTAATCCGAATTTTGATTTTGAATAGGAAAAATGATACTTTGTGATTGAAATAAAAAGAATCTGTACCCAATAAAAATGATTGAGCAAAGAGACTACTAGAGAAAGCAAGTAATAACCTAAGCTAGACATCTTAGTAGGAATACGCTGAAATAGTATTTTACTACTAAGGATGTAGAAACAAGTGACTGAATGTTTGAATTACGAACATTCCTAACTGTTGGAGATATGCTTAAAGCTTATATTTTGGAGTTCATAGGAACATAAGATCAATGTATAGTTCTATGTGATATCTTTAGAATATTGTATGAGGCGTAAAACGATAAAAAGAGTTGTTCTCCCTTACATTGAAATGAAGAGGGCCTAAAAATGATTGAAGGCTAGAATTGATTTGAGATACTGTTGATGAGTAAAATGAATCGGTAATAGGAATTTATTTGGCCTAAGAAAGATGAATGAATGTGATGGATCAATATCGAGGTTATGGATTATAGTAAGATGGATATAAGAGTTAAGTGTAGTAACACTAAAGAGATATGAAATACCAAATGAAAGATGAAACGTCTCTAAGAGTATCACCTTGCCAAGGTGTGCCTAGATTGAGTACAAGGTGTGCTCAAGTTAGGATAAGGAATAGACGAAGTTCAAATTGTATTGGTCCATATGATATTTTTATATTGAGGAAACAGTTAAGAAAGTGTGATATCTGAATTAGAGACTAGAAAAATCCAGTGATCCCATTGACCGTAGTTAAGTGGAAGAAATTATTCGAGTGAAGAAGCAACTTAGGAGACATAGGAGAATATGAGGAGACAATATCCCTACCTGTTCAAGCAAACAGGTAAGAATTTCGAGGACAAAATTTCTTTTAGAAGGGGAGAGTTGTAAAGTCCCATAACCTGTGAGGAGGCTAGAAGAGTCAATAAGAGTGATCAATGAGAGCTTAGAAATGCATTTCCATACTCATACATAATATGGCATACACATACATATAAGTAGTGAATTTTTTTGTACATGCCTTCATGAATAATTCCAGGTATAATTGGATTGTTTTGTGTATTTTGAGAATTGTGAATTTATTTATATTGAAAATTATATTAGTTAGTGAAATTATTATATTTTGAATTTGGTTGAATTTAGGAATAATTTTTAGAAATTACGGATTTATTATGGAAAATAGAACTAAGAAACCAAAGGGGTATTGGAAAAATATTGGAGACAATTATAATGTAAGGATAAGAATTATGAGAGTTAAAGGAATCAGTTCAAAAGG
>JANSVA010093494.1:0-10891 GCA_025504915.1 Erythroxylum reticulatum
CAAAGAAACTAGACAAGAAGATATTAAAAGAGGAAAAAATAAGAAACCAAAAATCACATAATGTGAACCATACTCGGCTAAACCATGAATCTGGTAAGCAATAATATTTCAGAGGGAATAAGAAAATAAGAGAATCTAGAGAAGAAACTTCAGTAAAGTAGGACCATAACAATCAACCAAAGGTGCGTTATTTGGAAACCCTCGTTGGGACCATTAACAAATATTTCACCAAAATCTAAGAAAATACTTCTAGAATTCAATAAAAGCAGGTATTTACAAAACTATTCTCTCTTAACTATCGTCCCCTGTTTTCCACTCATATTCTAAAATTTGAAAACCCACTTCCCCAATTCTCCAAATCTGAATATCAACAAGTATACAATACAGTTTTCCCGAACTTACAGGATTCTAGTCATATTTTCAGATAACTAAGTGTGAATTTCAACACTTTCCATCGTTAGGAAAAGAAATTGGAAATCTTTCCCAACATAGTAATGCCACTCTTTCGGTTCCAATTGTGTCAATTAGCCTACTAAAATTATTTAATTTCAAGTGAATTTTTTTTTTTGAAAAATGGTGTCTTCTAATTAAAATTCAAAAGCCGAGACAAATATCCAATCTGCGTAAAACCCTAAATCTCTCCATTTATAAAATCTCAGCAAAAAAACAGAAAGATTAAGAAGAAAACCATGGATGAGTTACCGACCTGATTCATGACGTCAGGGTTAGCTTCAAGAGGAAGCCACCTCTTAGCAGACGGAGTTTCACCTACAGTTGCCATTTTCTTCCTTCTTCACTTACTCCTCAACGGGACTGAAATCGACTACAAAGCTTCTCTTCGACTTAAGCCTTCGATTTTATTTATAGGTTTTGGGTAGGCCTTTGGCCTTTAGTCCACCGAATAGATAAAGGAAAACGCTTATCATATACTCCAACTTTTATAACATTAAAACAAAATTTACATGTATATGGTTAGGTTAAAAACTTATGCAAATTAATTTATTATCGTTTAATTTTTTATTTTAAATTTTGTTTCATTAAATTTACATATTAGATGAAGTACAGTGTATTTGAGATATATTTTCATTTTTAATTAATACATTATAGAGTATTTATCGTAAAAATAATGTATTTAACATGGATTCTTGTAGTAAAAAAAAAGATGACATTAGGAGGTTAAACATTTTTTACCCCTAATCTTATGAGAGGGAATAATGAAATGATTGCAACATCCTATGGCAACAACGGTTTTTGTTAGCTTTTATGGCAATTAGTGATGAATATTCGTTATTTATAGTTGAAACCAAAAGATTTAGAATGTTTTGTAACTCACTACAATCGACTTTCAAGATTCCAACTTGAAATATGTTAAAGAAAGATATTATGAACATATACTAGGATAAGAAGAAAGAAATTTTAAAAACATTATCGAGTATTGAAAAATGGATTGCCATTACAACAAATATATAAATAGTCGGTAACTAAAAGAAAGGTTAAATGGCAGTGACGACACATTATGTTGACAATGATTGAACTCTACGCAATAAACTTTTGAGGTAATTTATATTCTTTAATGTTATTGTCATTTTTTTCATTATATTATGATTGATGATTTTTATATGATTGGTTCATTTACGTGTCGGCAACATATACAAGTAAAACATTGGCAACCGTGTTAGGAGACTGTTTGATAGGTTTTAATATCGACACCAAATTATCCATCATAATAGTTGTCAATTGTAGCATGAATGATGCTATGATTGAAAAGTTGAAGAATAAGATACGGGTAGAAAGCTTGTCGATTAGTGGAAGGTTATTCTATATGTGTTGTTTTGCAGATATTCTAAATTTAATTGTGAAAGATTGACTAGATATGATAAAGGAAGCAATAGATTCGGTTCAGAATAGTTAGTGTATTGGAGTGCAACACCTAAAAAAGTTGAGAAATTTGAAAAAACCACAACACAACTATACATTTCGAGTACAGAGATGCTAGTTTTGGATTGTCCAACCAAATGGAGCTCAACCTTCAAGACGTCATAGTCAACAATTCAATATGTTGATATGTTTACCAGAATAAGATAAAAAGATTCTCATTAAGATTCTATGCCTACAAAAGACCAAAGGGTGTTGGTTAGAGAACTTTGTGCAAAGTTGGAAGTATTTTATAATGTGACTGAATTGTTCTTGGGAACAAAATATCCAATTTCAGACTGTTTCCTTAGCACTATATGTGAGATAAAGAAAGATTTATTTGATTGGACATGGGTGTATCTTTCTGGTCTGCAATTCCTCCCTATTATGATAACTATAGTCCCATGTGAATTGCTTATAATGATGTCTTTCATGTGTAGACCAAACACTAGCTGCTAAACTTGCCAACTCTTATGCTAAACTAGCTCCTCCAAAGTGCTTTAAGTGTGGGGAACTAGGCCATTATTCCAATGAATATCTGAAGCAAAAGTTTGCCAACATAATGGAGTAGGTAGTGGGAGATTCTAAGGAAAACAAGTGTAGGTTGAATGAGAAGGATTGTGAATATCCCAAGGGAGAATAAGATGGATTTGTTGAAGTTATTAGGAGATTAATGGTCTCTAAAAATGAGCATAAATATTGGTAATGACACTAATTGTTTTGCACTAGAGGCAAGGTACAAGGAAATCTTTGTGAGTTGATCATTGATATAGGTAGTCAAGAGAATATCATCAGTAAATCAGTTGTCAAGAAGCTAAAGTTATCGATCAAGCCTACAACATCGTATGTATTACTGTTATTGGTGATATTTGTGTCATAGAAAGGTGTAAGGTATCATTCTCTATTGAAAAATATTCATATGAATATTATGATGATGTTAATATGGATGTATGTCAAATTTTGTTGGGTAAACTATGGCAATATGATATTGATACGTATCACTCAAGTAGGGACTCAAGTAGGGAGAATATTTATTGATTTATGAAGAAAGTGTGAAGTACAAGTTAGTAACTATAGGTGAAAACAGAGTGGTAAAACCTAGTAGGATAAAGAAGCCATTATTAAAATTGGAAAATAATAAGGGAAGTTTTATGAGTGAGATGAAAGAAACGAGGGAGGTACACTTGTTGATAGTAAAAAAGGAAGAATAGAGTGAAAAGAGAGCAGATGAGATTCTTCTAAAAGTGTAGCCAATTTTAGAAGAATTTGGAGATGTAATACGTTATGAGCTACCCAATGGATTACCTCTTATAAGAGATATACAACACTGTATTGATTTCACTTCTAGGGCTAGTTTTACCTATCTTATCTCATTATCGTATGATTCTAAAAGAGAATGAGATCACGAGGGAGAAAGTAGAGGAATTAATTAGAATGGAGCATATTAGAGAGAGTATGAGCCTATATATAATTCCTGCTTTACCTATATGTAAGAAAGATAGTAGTTGGAGGATTTGTATGGATAGTTGAGCTTTTAACAAGACTAATATTGGATATAATTTCATATCCTGAGGTTATATGATATGTTAGATCAATTGAGTGGGATAATGATTTTTTCTAAAATTAACTGTAAGAGTGGTTACCATCAATTTCGAATTAAGCTTAGGTATGAATGAAAACTAAGTTTAAGACTAGAGATGGGTTGTATGAATGGTTAGTAGTGCATTTTGGGTTATACAATGCTCTTAGAACTGTTATGAGGTTGATAAATTAAGTGTTTGAACCTTAAATAAATTTATAGTTGCATACTTAGATGATATACTTAGCTATAGCAAGTTAAAAGAGGAGCACTTAGATTACTTGAGTAGTGTGTTCAGTTTCCTAAAGGAAAACAGATTGTATGCTAATTTGAAGAAGCGCACTTTTATGATGAAATTTTGTTTTTCCTTGGTTTCATTATGGGGAAAGATAGAGTGAAAGTGGGTGAAGAGAAGGTGAGACTTATTAGGGAGTGGTCTGCACCTAAGAATGTCAAGGTTGTGAGAAGTTTTCATGGGTTAGTGTTATTTTATAGGCAATTCATCCATAATTTTAGGAACATTGTGACTTATATTACCAAGTTTCTGAAGAAGTAAAAGTTCAAACGAGAAAAAGAATAAAAGCAAAGTTTTACAATCAATAAGGAAAAATTATGTACCACACCTATT
Organism: Erythroxylum reticulatum; assembly: GCA_025504915.1. Lineage (NCBI taxonomy): Eukaryota > Viridiplantae > Streptophyta > Magnoliopsida > Malpighiales > Erythroxylaceae > Erythroxylum > Erythroxylum reticulatum. The sequence continues at coordinate 4,122 of JANSVA010093494.1, forward strand.
ATAGCCTTGCCTGATTTTGGTAAGTTGTTTGAAGTAGAATGTGATGCTAGCAGAGTTAAGATTGGAGCTATTCTATCTTAAAAGAAAAGGCCAATAGCCTTCTTTTCTAAAAAGTTACGTTATACTAGGCAAAAGTGGGCTACTTATGATAAAGAATTTTATGCTATTGTGAAACCCTTAAAGACGTGAGAACATTATTTAATTGGAAAAGAGTTTATGTTGTATATTGATTATTAAGCTTTGAAGTATTCAGGAAGTTCAAGGCATTTGAGAACTAAGATGTATGCTATATGGTCAAATTTTATTAATAAGTTTCCATATAAATTGATGCAAAAGGCGGGGAAGAATAATGTGGCTACTGATGCATTGATTAATGTATATTATTTGTTATTTTCATGTTTTAAGGAATAATGAAAAGGAGACCAAACACCACACTAAAGGTGAGAAAAGGAGTACCCAGGAAGAGGCAAAAGGGTGAGGGCACTTCACAATAACCTCCTTTACAACCATAATCTGTACGACCTACACATCCTATGCTTCAATTCATAGTGTCAGCTCACATCGCACAGTTAGAGAGGATAAGGTCAAAACTTACAAAGAGAGTTGAAGCATCGATTGGGTGGTGCTAGACCATATTGAACTTACTCAAGGAGTCTGAGAGTTTATTCGTATTGGTGGATGGATTGCTTCTTTTCGATTGATAAAGATCATACCTAGGACGTTGACAACACACTATTGTTTCGAGTGTTTAAGGAAATGAATCATACAAGGTACATAGGTTTTCCTTCATCATGGGCTTTCATAAGCATGATACTTATCTTATAGATCCCAAAGGCAAGTACACCTTATTATAGTACAATGATTGTGAATATTGAGAGTTGATCTCACAAGGACTACAAGTACTCATAATTACCTCTTTTTAATTATCTAACTGATAAATTAAGACAGTGATTTAATTAAAACAAATAAAATAAAACTAAAGTTCGACACAAATAATAACTGAAAACATGATTCATAATAGATTAACTAAATCAGATAAGTAGTACCTAGGTAAAGAATCCCCCATAAGATTTCTTAAGTGTTAACCCTATTTATCATGTAATTTAACTGAAGATCATTGGACTGTAGAAATTCTTATGCTATGTTAATATACTTATGAAGACTATTAAAAACTAATAACACGTTAGAAATAAAATTAGTACCAAAATAATAAAAAATCTCTAATAGTTAAGAAAAATGAAATAAACATAGGGCTAAAAAACATAGTATATTAAGCATTTTAGTAAATTTTCCACACTTAAGCTTTTGCTTATCCTCAAGTAAATCATAATCCAAATCATTAAAATTTTAAAAAATCAATCCCTTTTTACTTGCAACCTGTTAATCACACCTTAAATTATTATATATATGAACCAAATTAACATATAATAAGACTCTAACATTCCTTGAACAAACTTTTATAAACCAATATCAATAGAATTCAAATGATAATCTTTCTAAAATCAAAAGCACAAATTCCACACCTTTTGGTGATTTCATTAGAGATAATAGTTTGGAGAGAGTCCATATATATAGAATAATCAAGGTCTAACCCTAGTAGCCCCTATAGAAATTGACAACCTCCTTCATTTTCCTCGATTAAGCAGATAAAAGTCTCTTATCCACACTAGTTATAGAACAAATTTTATTGACATTTCTCCTGTCTGATAAGGAATTGAGAAAGAACTTAGAAGCTCTATCTCCCTCCTTAAGCCAGTTAATTCGAGCCCTCTGTTGGATGAGTGAAGAATGATCAAGAACAACTCTTAGATAGAATTCCAACTCTAACTTTTGCTTCTGAATAAGATTAGGATAGAATTCCAACTCTAACTTTTGCTTCTGAATAAGATTAGGATCTCCAAGATTAAGAGAAAGTAAAAATTAAGTTGTTACTAATCTTCCCTTGGCATTATCAATAGCTACTTGAGTGCTGGGAGAGTGACATGCTTTTAACTTCTTTAATTATGTTTTAATAGCTTTATTTTTTTGGCAACAGATGTATTGTCATGAACCAGAGAATTGAGTTGACAACCCCTTCATAATAGAATCATTAAAACCATATACTTTGATAATATTGTTATTAAATCTAAAGGAGTGATGAATGGAGGTTTTCTGAAAAAGACCATCAATTAGAATCAAAGTATAATCTGAAAAAAGATGATCTAAAACGGAAGCTTTACTGTTGGCAAATTGAGAGAGCCAATTCCCATTATCAAGTGCTTTGTCTAGTTTTTTCCGAATAAACCATACATTCTTCTGTTTACTACTACAAGTAAAGGAATGACCTTCTTGTTTAAGATCTATAACACCCGGATGATCCAAACAATGCTTTAGATCCTCATAATAGTTCCTTAGATTACAAATTTCCTCTGCTTCTAATCTATAAAGAGTATAATTCAAATCACCAAATATGATTTAAAGACTTAAAAATATATTCTAGATGTTTCTTAAGGAGGACCCTAGACTGCTCATTTGGAAACTTGTATTAAATCTATAGACAAAAGAAGATTGCATTGTAACTCCTTCCAAAATGAAATGAATCTTTAGATGCATCAACTACTTATTTGAGAACTTCTCCTCCATATTGACAAATTCTTACTATAATCAATAACAATTTTTCCATAATGATGGTGATGATGGTTGGAGAGAAAAGTCTAATAAAGACAAAAAATGTTTGCCTTATTCATATTCTCATGTCTTATTTTAGTTTAAAGCAAAACTACAATTAGAGGCCTAGTCCTCCTAACAAAATCCCTCAAAACATTCAACTTTTTCGCTCTGTTAATACCACGAACATTCCATACTAACACTATCATATCAATATTTTTTTTCCCTTTAGCACCTTTCCTTTTTTTTACTTCTCTAACTCTTCTTACTGGTCACATTTTGAAAATCATCTAGCTCCGTTTCTCCGTTCTCCAAATTTGGAGGATTGATTGAGGAATTGACAGAGGAGGAATTTCATTATACATTTAGGGGTTTGCATAGGAAATGTTGTCACACTATAATCCATTACAACTTGGGTTTTCCTCTCATTTGCAATTGAGTTAGTAGATGAAATGATTTTTTCAAAACTTACTTCAACAATATCCTCTTGTCTTGGATAGGGATCTTTAGGACTATCTATATTAATCTCTAATCACATTAATTCAGCATATATAATTACCCTTAATAAATACCTTACTTGTCGGTTTCTAAACCTTCCTTTACGATATGGCATAAGGTTTTCAGTTATAAAGAACATGAACCATGTCTTCTTGTAAAGAATTATCCATACCAAGTCTCATAATTCGAAAATAATCAAGGTTCTTTTTTTATCTATCCATACTAACACATATCTGTGCATAATCAATCCTTTTTTTTGCATTGTTTTCATCAATACATAGTGGCCTGCCAATGTAACTAGGCAACAAGCTAAGACCCTAAGTAGTCCAATATTCCAAAGGTATGCTATGTAAATTAATCCAAATTAGAAAATTACGTACTTTGATATTTTCAAGTTTAATACCAGGTTATTGTGATTGCAAGAAAAAAGGGAGTTAAGCAATGTGCCAAGGACCCTTTTACACTATCTTGTTTACTGCAGCTTAGGAGGAAAAATAGAACAAAACCAGGTTATCCTCTGTAAGTAGCACATTAGTAAGTCCTTTGGTCTTCCATTGATTAATTTTTGAATGACAGGGAAAGTTGGTCTATGCTCCATGAAGAATCCAACCAAAGTGGTTCCCAAATGTTTGCTCATGCCTTCAATTTCTCAATATTTAGGACAATCACTATTCAACCTTCAATTTCCTTTAGAGAGTTGTAGTGAAGAGTAATGCCCGAGGGCTCCCTTGCCACTTATTTCTAGCTCTTATTCCAAGATTGGTTAGCTGAAGAAGGTTGTGGCATAAAGGAAGATGGTTGTTCTTTTGCTTAAGTGATTTACTGATTTTGTGGTTGATTTTCTATTTGAAGAGGTTGTTGGTCGAAATATGGAGGTTGGGGGAGGGAGAACGAAGTTGGTTGGGGATTTAAAGGGTAAAGAAGGAAAGGCATCAGAGGAATCAAGTTGCGTTGATGCTTGGTGGAAAGCAAAATTAACTTTTTGATGGTTTAGGGAAATGAACCAACTTTTAAGACAAAAGGAAAACAATAGTGGATGCTAGAAAAGGAAGGGAGGTTGACTGGAAATAAGAAAAAGCTAGAAGTGCCCTTATGGATAAAGAGTAGGTGACACGATGAGAAGCTGGTAAAGGGAAGAAATAAGGATCAATATAAGGAGAATAAAGCTAGATTGTGTAAAGGAGACAGTTAGGTATGCAACAGGAGGAATGGAGAGTTAAAAAATGGGTAGAACAAAGCTGAAGAAGATAAAGCATGGTTTAGAGAGAAGGCAGAGCATGGTTTGAGAGACCTTGGAGACTAAATTTATCATGTAATCTTACATAACAAACACTTGTCCTTAGATATTTTAGGTGGTGAACTAATAGTTCAGGGATAAAAAAATAATAAATTAATTAATAATTAATGATGGTTTAGAAAGGTTACGTAGTATGTACAAACACCAACAACAACAAGATTACTCAGTGAAAGCCTTGTTGAAATGTGAGGTCTAGGAAGATCCAATAATATGCAACTTTACCTCTATACATTAGAGATCTATTTCTGATAGACTCATATGTAGTACAAATTAATAATAACAAAATATAAATAAATATGTATAACTAAATGTATAAAAATATGTAACACAATAGATAAACATGTTAAAAATTAAAAATACAAGATAAAATAGGTAAATAAATACAAAAAAGAAAAAAAAACAAGCAGAAGAATAAATCACATTAACCATTACAATAAAGTAAGTAGAGTAAGTAAAAACTACTCAGGGTAAATAAGTACTATTTAATCAAAATATTAAGGTTATATATAAATCAAATGACTTGAATAAAAAAAGTTTAGAGGACTTAAGAGAACGATAAAGGCCTCTTAACATGAGATTCTTTTTCTATATCCTAGTACTTCAAAGTTTTATATTATGGCTCATGTCCTCAGTAAGTTCTAACAAAGTCATATAAATCTTAATCACTTTATCTCAATTCTTCTCAGGCCTCCCTTTTTTTCTCTTATAATTTCCAAGTATTATTTTCTTGAGTGGAATTTTTTTGTTAGATAAAACTCTCGATATACTTCTCTATTTAAGTCACTCAAATATGATACAGTGGACTATATATTCATCATTCTCTCAATTACTTAGAATGATAGACCCTAGGTATTTAAAATACTCTTTCCATTGTACTATTTCTAAACATTTCTTTATCTCCACATCTAGGTCTACCTTATATCCCGAAAAGATACACTCTAAGTACTCAGTCTTAGTCCTACTTAATTTAAAACCCCTCAACTCTAACATATCCCTCCAACATTTTAGCTTGACATTGATACCCTCTTTCGTCTGAGCCACTAAGATAATATCATTAGCAAACAACATATACTAAGGTACATCGCCTTGAATATTCTTGGTGAGCTCATCCATTATTACTGCAAATAGAAAAGGGCTCAACGATGAGCCTCGATGTAGCCTAATATCGATAGACCAATTTTCTGTATTGCTTCTTATCATCTTGACTTTAGTATTTATCCTTATATACATATCCTTAATAACTCGTATATGAGACAAAGAAACTCCCTTTCCCTCTAAACATCTTCATAAGATTTCCCTAGATAACATGTCATATGCTTTCTCTAAATTAATAAATACCAAGTGTAGATACTATATCTTTCCCTATAATATTTTGTTAATTTTTTTAAGAGTGTAACGCTTATGTTATAGACCTTCTTGGCATGAAGCCAAATTGGTTCTCCAAAATAGGAGCCTCCTTTCTCACTCTCTTCTCAATTAGCTTCTCTCACAATTTCATGATGTGGCTAAATAGTTTAATGCCTCTATAGTTATTATAATTTTGAATATCTCCTTTGTTCTTGTATGGAGGAATTAACGTTCTTAGTCTCCACTCATCCAACATTTTGGTAGTTTTAAGGATCACGTTAAAAAACTTGGCTATTTAAGTAAAACCCTGTTCGCCTAGGCTTTTCACAACTAAGTATCTCATCATACCTTACCACCCTTCCTCTCTTTATCCTCCTCAAAACTCTTTTAATTTCTTCTGTTGCAATTTTTCTGCAACAAGTCAAGTTATAAAACCTCTCAAATGTACTAAGATCACCTAAAGATGTGTTGTCATCTATGCCTTCTTTAAAAAGTCTATAGAAGTACCTATGTCTTCTTTCTTAATGTCATTTTCAGCTACGAGCATAGTCCCGCTTTATCTCTTATACAACAAATTTGATTTACGTCTCTCATTTTCCTCTCCTTGCCAACTTAAAAATGTCTTTTTCTCCATTTTTAGTATCTATTCTTTGATACAATATCTCATACGCTCTGCCTTTAACTACTAAGATTGTCTTCTATGTCTTCTTTTTAACCAGTTTGTACGTTATGTTGTATGTATACTAGGTAATATTTTGTTTGAACCTCTTTTTTAATACATTAATGTAATTTTTAGCTTCTAAAAAATAGGCACCAATTCTTTATATTTAATTACATTAAGATGAACTTTATTTGTAAATATGATTTTATCTCTTTTACAATAATAAATTAGAATGGTGAGTTTAGAAAAAAAACAATAATAATAATAATAATAATAATAATAATAATAATAATAATAATAAACTGTATAAAAATAAGTAAT
>JANSVA010093505.1:0-10891 GCA_025504915.1 Erythroxylum reticulatum
GATTTTGAAATATTTAAAGGGCATTGTAATTTTTTGTTTGCATTATAAAAAGGAAAATCAATGCAGACTCACATATTATGTTGATAGTGATATTATAGGGAGCTTAGATAATAGAAAAAGAATTTTTGACTTTACACTTAGTTAATATTATTTTTATGGAGTTCAAAGAGACAACCTATTATTACTCCTTTCATTAAATGAGAGGGATCCTTGAGGAATTAAAGTTTGAGCATAAAGAAGGAATTTATATGTTTTTTTCATAAAATTTTAGTTATTAAATTATCCAAAAATCAAATTTTCATAGTAGAAGAAAGCACATTCACATGAGATTTCACTTTTTAGATGAATTAGTTGAATAAAGGGCAATAAAAATGAACAACTATAAAATGGAAGATCAAATTACATATATGTTTACAAAACCCCTCAAGGTTGTAGTATTCTACAAGCTAAGGAAGATTATTAGTGTGTGCAACAAGGAAGAGTAAGCATGAAGGAAGGGATACCATTTTCTTTTAACTGAACCTATCTATTCAGTTTAAGGGAATATGTAGGGTCAAAATAAGGGAAGACAATTAATAGATTTAAAAATATTTTAAGTCAACAATGTAATAGACTATCCTAGCTAATTAATTCGTTAAGATTTGTTTATGAGTTTTTCTAAAAATAGGTATGGTTAAGCAAATTATGTACAGAATATCAAAAGATGTCAAGAGATATTATAAAAAAATGTGTAGTGTATGATGATTTAAATTTTCTATAAATATCCATGATTTCATTTTCGTGAAGTATCAAGTTATAAGAAAAACGAAAAGAGTTATTAGAAAAAAGAAGTTTTATACTCAAATGTGAAAGAGTTGTACTAAAAAGGTTAAATAAATTTTTTTTATTAATTTTGTGCTAAGTTGAAGTGTAAACTCCTTGTTATAATCTTCTTTAGTGCTACGTATTGGCATCAGAGTTTAATATGGCAATATAGTAACCAAATCAAATAACTTGAAAGTAAGAACAAAATGAAAAAAATCAGCCTGGTTAGAGTTCATCATTGGAAGTTTGTTAGTTGAAACTGATTTTGCTCACCTAGTTAAATCGAGCTAGATGAGGTGAGTTGAGTTGAGCCATGGATTAGTCATCAAGCTAATTGATAAGCCATTGATTTTTTGAATCTTTGACCAAAAAGTTGACTACACTGGTCCTAAGGTTTTTTAATGTTTCGATTCCATTCATGCAGTCAAAAATTTTAAAAACCTCATTCAATTTAAAGATATGGCTAATGGTGTAGTATCTTCCCAAGTTCCAATACTTAAAATGATAATTATGATAACTTGAGTTGAAAACAAAGGCTTTGTTAGGTGTATATGATATTTGGGAGGTTGTAAAGGAAGGCTATAGTGAGCTAGATAATGGGGGCCACTTTAATCATAAATAAAAAAGATAACTTGCAAGATCTAAGAAAGAGGACAAGAAAGCTCTTTATCTTACTATCAATCATTAAACAATGATGGATTTAAGAAAGTGTCAAATGCAACTTTTGTTAAAGAAGTATAGGAGAAGCTTAAAACATCTTACAAATGAGAAGATAAAGTGAAAATTGCTCTTTCAAATACTAATAGATAAATCTGAATCTCTAAATATGAAAGCATTTGAGTTGTTTCTGATTATTTCTCTAAAATTCAAGTTGTAACAAATTAATTAAGAAGACATGGTGCGAAGATATAAGATGTAAGGATTATGAAAAAGATTCTCCACTTATTAGACTCAAAATTTGAGCATCTTGTTGTGGTAGTAAAAGAAACCAAGATATTAGAAGAAATAAAAATTGAGAATCTTCTACAAACCTATAAAGAGAAACACAAGAAGAATTATAGGATAATGAACGACTCCTCAAGCTATAACTCAAAGAAAAGAATGAAAATCAAAGTAGTCAAGGTAGAGGAAAAGGACTAAGATAAGGTGAAGCCATAGTCATGGGTAAGGTTTCAATGATAATTATGAAAGAGGAGAAAGCTAATCAAAAGGTCAAGAGCCATTCCAAACATAAGAAGCAACAAATCTTAAGTTGAATGCAACAAATATCATAATTTTTGCCAATAAGCTTTTAAATTTAAAGCTCAAAATAAAGTTAAGGAGATGATCAACATCGTGAAGGAAAATACCAATAAGAAAATAAATCTTTTTATAGTATGAAATAATAATAGTTGTAATCAAGAGAATATATGGTACCTTAATATTGGTGCAATCAATCATATGTATGATAGAACAAGCATGTTCATAGAGTTAAAACAATCAATAAATGGTAACATCTCATTCAAACATACTTTCGTAGTAGTTGTGAAGGGGAAAGGTAACTTTCTTATCTAATTGAAATATGGAAGCTATCAATTGATTTCAAATGTTCATTATGTACGTATTATGGAAATCAACATCTTGAGTTTAAGATAAATTTTAGAGAAAAGTTATGGTATTCACATAAAAACCATTGTCTTTTTATAAGATATAATATGAATAATAACATCATCTAAGTCCCAATGTTGAAGAAGGAAATGTTCCTACTCAATATATAAAATGATGTTGCAAAATGTGTAAAGTCTTGCTACAAGGATGCATTTAGTACTGCTATCACCTGCAACTAAATTAAAACTAACTCTAGCAATGAAAAATGTAGTTAACAAAGAGTTAAGATTGTTCCCACGAGAAATTTTAACAGTAAAGGTTATACGAGTTTAAAACTAAAACAAATTTAGGGGGAGTGGGGATTAATTCACGTAAATTTAAGAAATTAAAAATGGAAGAAATCGAAACTTAAGAAAAATAATTAATTTGAGAAATTCAGTAAAAAAACCTTAGTTTCGAGTCACCTATGTTATCGAACTAATATGAATCCTTGATATAAAACTCAGTCCAGTAACAAACATTCATTAGGTGATATTTTTTCTTAAAGTTAACTTAATAGAAACATATATTCTAAACATTCTATTAATCAACAACTTATATACGATCTTAAGTTTAATTGATTAATAGCTTTACGAACTAAGAAACCAATGAACAAGATAACATACTTACGACATGCATTTAAACAAGTTAAGCATCTTCTTAGAATTTCCAAACTCTAACGTAAAGATGGTAATCCTAATTGCCACTTTAGATTAGCAAAACTGAACATCGAATCATACTAATATGGTTATAAATTAAACAAATCAATTCCTAATTGTGCACCCTAGAAATCATTCAATTCAATCATGGAAAGCAATTCGAAAGACACTTAATATTCATCAATGAAATAAACTTCATTTAAAAATCTCAAACATACTAGATAATAATGCGGTTCCCTTCATCTAACAAAAAAGATTTAGCTACTTATAAAAAAAGCAAAAAACAACAGAAGAATAGAAAAATACAAAGTCTCAATTCTTGGACTTTTTCTAGAAAAATACAAAAAATCCTAAAAACCAAAAAATTATTGCATGAATGTAAAAAAACTCCTCAAACGAAAATAGTGAATGTGTTTTTAATGATTTTCTGCCAACTAGGAATTCGAATTGTCTTTACTTTCCTTATATCTTTTTAATCCAATTTCATCTTTCATGTGTTGAAAATCATGTGAGAAAAATTAAAAAATAAGTCCATTAATTTTGAATAATAATTTCAACACATTAAAGAGATTTATATCCAAAATTAACATAAAAATGACAATTTAACAAATTCCCCCACACCTGACCTTTGCTCGCCCTCGAGCAAATATACCAAACTACTACACTCTATTAATTCGTCCTTCATAAGATTAAGTGCACACAATCCACTAAACTTGGTCCAACAAGACTTAGGTTGCAACATACATCATAATCAGTTTTCACCGATACAATAAACAAAGTTAAATTAAGACATTCTTGTTCAAAGGCAAGTATGAAATCAAGGTGAATTCTTTCACAGATTTTTCTCTTTACGCTCAAGTGTTTAAGGTTAAAGTGTTTCTCTTAAATCTCCCTTTAATAGATTACACTATAATAGGCTTATAAATTCACTAGTTATCATTCATTCGAATCACATGAGCTCATAGATCAGAAGGACTTTATTATGGGTTGTAATGGGGCTGGGTTCAAAGGTAAGGTAAAAATGGCGAAAGGTTAATCTTAAGTAGTCATAGAGTACCAAGTAAATGGGACACTCAAATTCAAATTTTGAGATAAACACATGAATACAAGGGACTACAACTACTTATTACTAACTAATGCTATGATGCTTTATTCTTATTCTTTTTCTTATTCTTTTTTCTTTTTTCTTTTTTCTTTTTTCTTTTTTTTCCCTTTTTTTATTTTTTACTTGAATAACACTAAAAACAAAGAAAAATAATAAAAACAAGAGAAAATAATAGCAGCATAAATTAACAAACATCTGAGTAGACGTACATATAAAAAATCTCATAATACATTACAGAACAAAAGTCCCAAAATCAAAATGCTTACTCAGTACTTCATTCAACTTATGATAGGGTAAGGCTAAAGGGATTTTTGGGTTTCAATATGAGGTGATTAATTCAGAAATAAATAAGGTTTAAGGCTCAAAAGGGTTTGCAAGGAAAAAATGACTTACTGAGTCATTTAAGCTAAGGGGTTTAAAATCAAGAAGGCCTTAATCATTTCCATAAATCATGTAGTTAAACAAATTCAATCTAGTTCAGTACAAGTTCTAAAGGCAAGCCTGATTAGAGGAGCATCACACAATATAAGAAAATGGAATGACATAAAGATGATGCCATTAAGGCTCAAATTCGCTCACAGGTTTAATTCAAGAGTTCACCTTAATTTCACATATTACCTAATCACTCAAATGTCAAACTTTGACTATGTGTATAAGACTGGTTATTGCAATTAATTAGTATGGTTCACCTTTGACTCACATAGCCCAATTTAATTTCATGCATACACTCAATCTTATCCAAACTAATATGACAAAGCTTCATGGCTTAACACACAACACAAGCGTGCAAAGAATAAAAAAGATAATCAAAGAAAGGCAAGACCATATAATCACACACATGTATTCCATATCTTTCCCCCACACCTAGACCAACATTGTCCTTAATGTTATGACATAATATTAAAGAAGCAAAAATAGAAAAGAAAAGAGAAAAGAATGCTTCTTTATTTGTTGAAATCTGAAATCATGGAGTTGGTGGGTGAGGAGGTTGGAACCCTTGATGCTCCCAATATGCCATCAAATTATGCTCCATTCGGTGTTCTAGTCGACTGAGATGATCGTCCAAATTAGCTTGGGGAGGTTGGTGGCAACACGATGCATTTGTTACAACCTGACTTATTGTAGCTGGATGTGGATTGAAAGGGATAGTTGGACTGGAATTAGTGAAAGATATTTGTTCATGGCTTAGGTCCACAATTCCTATCCTGTACAAACATTCTATATATAAGGTTTCTATAGCACAAGCCAGAATCATGTCAGTATTTTTGGGGTCTAATAAATCCAAATTGATGGCCAGTTGAGTAATGTAGGATCCTAATATCAAAGGTTTAGATTTTTTTATTCAACATAGATTGAAATTGTGTTAGAAACTAAAAACCTAAATTAATAGGAACTTTTCTATCCATACACCACAAAAACTAAATTCAACTTTAAAAAGTGTTACACCCTGAAAGATTATATGCTAGGAGTTAATGAATAATTTTAAAAACAAGAATTTTCAAGTATGAGCTCTTAGATACATTAGCATTATATGGATTAGACGGACCATTAAGTCCACAATTCAGATGCATTAAAATCACCATGATAATCACATCGGGAACTTATAAATGGCGCATCTTTAACATCATTAGCTTAAACAAAACCCATGGCCACTTTAAAATGAACAATAGACAAAGCAAATTCCACTCCCATAACTCTAAATTACACGATTCCTTCTGTAAACAAATCCTCTTCTTGAGAATTAAATTGGAACGTGTTGTAAAATTCTCTCGTTAGTTCAACATATGCAAGGCAGCCAATTTTAGCAAACACATTCCAGAAAATTGGTCCCATCATTTGTTCAAAGGAATCATGAACTTGTAAGGCTTGAAGAGTATTAGTAAACACATATTTACAAGGATAAATTTTGCGCTAGCTAGTTTGCTGAAATCGTTTGTTGTCTTCTGGGAGTCAAAAAGATATCAAGCCTCCACTTCTTGAGTTCCATTGGCTATGATTCTACACTTGTTTACCCTTCCTTGTTCGATTTCATGTTAAGGGGGTTGGTGTTGGTGCCAAAATTGGAGGTACAGATGGGGTTGATGTTGCAGCCGTGGGTGATGTCGTCGTAGTGCTCAATGGAGGTTGGGTGGTCACCAAATTTGCAATGGGATAGGCTATCCTTCGTGAATCACTTTTCTTTCTTGGCATGATTTCAACCATGGTGAATACACAGTCCTAAACTAAAAATAAAGAACAAAATACCAACAAAATGTTGCTTTGGTAATGGATGGGTTATGGTAGGGAAGGTGTGAAAATGGTGGGTTTTGTGTTAAAATGAGGTGGTGTTAACAAAATTGCAAGGGTTGTCTAAAGTCTGAAGTGATTGAAAGTGGAAGTAACAAATAAATGAAGGAGGGAAGTAAAAATTTGGAAGGTAGTGACAACAGGAAGGAGAAATTTTTTTAATTGGAAATGGTAAATGAAATTAAATTAAATTCTTAACTGAAATAAAACAAACTTAACAAAATAAAATAAAAATGAGAATTACTTAAATTTTTGGGTTGCCCCCAAATGCGCTTCCTTTAAGTCATTAGTTGGACATGAGTGACGACTTATCTAATTAGATATAGGTTGGGGTTACTAGCTCTATCTCTTCCATATGCTCAACTGGAGAGTTTTTATAATATGGCTTCAAACGGTGTCCATTAACTTTAAATACCTTAGAAGTATCTAAACTTTGAATTTCTACCGCACCATGAGAAAAATGTTAGTAACAATAAATGGTCCAAGCCAACAAGACCATAATTTTCCTGAAAATAACTTAAGCTTTGAATGATAAAGAAATTTTTTTTGTCCTATTAAAAATTGTTTCCGAGAAATCATTTTATCATAAAAAGCTTTAGTTATTTCCTTACAATTTTTTGCATTTTCATACGCATCATTAGGAATCTCTTCTAACTCTTACAATTGCAACTTCCTATTGTTACTAACCTCTACTCAATCCATATTCAACTACTTCATAGCCTAGTAAGCTCTATGTTCTATTTCTACAGGTAAATGACAAGGCTTACCGAAAACTAAACTATATGGCGACATGCTTATTAGAGTTTTGTAAGTAGTCTGTTACGCCTACAAGGCATCATCTAATCATAAGCTCGAATCTTTTCTGTTCAGATTCACCACTTTTTCCAATATAGACTTAATCTCCCTGTTGGACACTTCAGCTTGTCCACTTGTCTACAGATTATAGGCTGTAGAAACTGCCTCGAAAATCTTATTGCAAAAATGGGTCCCTCAATCGCTAATGATAACTCGAGACATTCCAAATTCGAAAAAAATTGTTAGATTTAACAAAATCTATAACAGTTTTAGCATCATCAGACAAAATAGCCTTAGATTCAACCCAATTAGAAACGTAATCCATAGCAAGCAAAATATAATTCTTACCAAAGGAAGAAGGGAAAGGAATTATAAAGTCTATTCCCCAGACATAAAAAATCTCACATATCAGGATGTTAGTAAGTGACATTTGATCTCTCGATCCCAAGCTACCACTTCTTTGACAACAATCACAAGACTTGCAAAACATATAGGAATCATAAAATAGTTTAGGCCAAAATAATCCACATTCAAGAATTTTTCGATCTGTTCTTTTAGGGCCAAAATGTCCCCCTCACACAGATGAAAGGAAAAATTTTAATATGAAAGGAATTTCATCATCTACAACACATCTTCTAACAATCTAATTAGCACAAAATTTCCCAAGATGAGGTTCATCCCAAATGTAATATTTAACCTCTCATTTAATTTTATCTTTTTTAGCCCTAGATAAATCACTAGGTAAAGATTTAGTCACCAAAAAGTTTATTATGTCAGCATAACATGGAATTGATAAGAGACTTTCATCCAAAAATTCATCTTGGAGAACATCATATGCATTAATTGGAATGATCCTGCTGAGATGATCGGCCAACAAATTTTCAGTTGCTTTCTTGTCACGTATTTCCAAATCGAATTCTTGGAGAAGAAAGATCCATCAAATCAATCTCAGCTTTGCTTTTTTCTTAGTCACCAAATATTTTAGAGCTGCATGGTCTGAATAAATGATCACCTTCATGCCCAATAAATAGGATCGAAACTTCTCTAACCTAAAATCTACATTGAAAAACTCTTTCTCCATCGTGGAATAATTCTTCTGAGCATTGTTAAGTGTCATGGAAGTGTAGTAAATAACATGAGGTACCTTGTCCAGTTTTTGGTTCAGCACTACTCTAACTACATAATCCGAAGCATTGCACATTAGCTCGAATTGAATGTCCCATTTTAGTGGTTGAATAATCGAAGTTATAGTAAGTCATTCCTTGAGTTCATCAAATGCAATATTGCATAGCTCATCAAAATCAAACTTCACGTCTTTTTGGAGTAGTCTACACATAGGTTGTGCAATCTTTGAAAAATCTTTGATAAATCATCGATAGAATCCTACGTGATCAAGAAAAGAGCAAATTTTCCATACAGTCGCGGGGTAAGATAAAGATCAAATAGAATCTATCTTATCCTTATTGACTTCAATTTTGTTAGAAGAGACTGTATGACCCAAAATTATGCCTTGATCAATCATGAAATGATACTTTTCATAATTTAAAACCAAATTAGTCTCAATGTAACATTTAAGCACTTTTTAAAGGTTGATCATGCATGTTTCAAAAGAATCTCCATAAACCGTGAAATCATCCATAAAAACTTCCTTACAATTATCCACAAGGTTAGAGAAAATACTTACTATACACCTTTTAAATGTTGCTGGTGCATTACACAACCCAAATGACATTCTTCGGTAAGCAAAAATGTCGAATGGACATATAAAGGTTGTTTTGTCTTGGTATTTAGGTGCAACCAAAATCTGGTGATACCCTAAATAAACATTTAGACACCAATAGTGAGATTTACTTGCAAGTCTTTCAATTATTTGATCAATAAATGGAAGCGAAAAATGATCTTTTCTAGTAACTGAATTTAGCTTCCTATAATCTATGCAAACTCTCCACCCATTTTGAACACGAGTGGCTATTAACTCACCATCACTATTTTTTATCACAGTTACCCCAATTTTCTTCGAAACTACCTAGATTGGACTTACCCAGTTGCTATCCAAAATTGGATAAATGATTCCCGTGTTAAGAAGCTTCAAGACTTCCTTTTTCACTGCTTCTATCATGGGTGGGTTTAGACGAAATTGAGGTTGCCTCAGCTGTAACATCATATTTCTATACTAAAGGTTAGAATCCTAGATTTCTGTAATTGATAAATAGCATTGAGATATTATAAAAATGCATTTCATGCTCATGCATAATGTTAGAATATACAAATGTAAATTTGATTATTAAACATATTACAATGAATTGTTCATGCATTCATTTGACATTTTCTGAGTATAAATGATTGTTTTAATGCAATTATAATGTTAATTATGGATTATGTGTCTTAAAATTGTGTTGGAGTGTATAAGTAATGAAATAGAATTTTTGGTAAAATATGAGAATTTTCTAGAATTAAGGATATTTTTGGACTAGGAAAAAAGTCAAGTGGAAATTTTTATAAATGACATTAGGATTTAATAACATATGTCATTTAAAATTGGGAGTCAATTGGATTAGAATTGAGACATAAATGGACTAGCTTATTAAAAGACTAAAAAAGGACCATGCGAAAGGGACATGTGGCAAGTGACAAGTGTCACTTGCCACACCACTTGTTTTAACCCACGACACCCATATGAAAGACCATCTTTCATATTAATCTTTCATTTTCCCTGTTACTTACTTTCTTCTTCCCTTCTTTTCTTCCTCTCTTCTTTTCTCACTCACGATATTCTCCCAACCTAACCATCAACGTTGAGCTTTGCTAACACCCTTCATCTAGCCACTCCAAATAATTACTTATCTTCACTTCGGTGATGAATACCTAACCTCTTACACCTTTAAAGTTGATGATCATGTATGTTGGAGGAGCTAAGGTTTCTTGAAGACTCTTAAAGAAGCTTTGGGTAAATCAAGTAAGTAACATATTAATCTTCATAACTTTTTTAAATGAAGCATGTATGATGATTAGTGGTAAATGATCATGATAAAGGAGTTGAAATATGTGTAACATTGATGTTGTAATAAATAGATGTATGTTCTTTTTTAAAGTATTAATGGCATTTATGAGTTGTTTTAAGGGAGGATTGAGAGACTAAATGGTAATGAAGAGTGATGATATAATGATGAAGACCTTAATAGTAATAAATGTTCTATTTTCATATAAATGATAAATCAAAGATCATGTCTTACCTTTTTATATTTGATGATAGATATTTCATAAGTTATGGTTGAGATGAAGTTTGGAGATAAAAAGATCCTTAAGATGATGTAAAAAGAGTGCAGAAATTTCGTGAAGAGATGATATGCACATGTCTTGTTTTAATGCTTAATCACATAAATTTTTGGTTAGTTATTATATGAATGAACTAAAATGAGTCTAAAGGTAAAGAAAGGGAGTAATGTGGTGTCTTAAAATGGGAAGAATTGAGGTGATAGTTAGAACTAAAATGAAAGTGGAAATGAAGTTGAATGTGTACAAAAAGTTGATGATGAATGTATATATATATACATACATGTGTATGTGGCACAACCTGACCGTGTAACCTTCGGGTCTAACGATTTCATTTGAAGGT
>JANSVA010093516.1:0-10890 GCA_025504915.1 Erythroxylum reticulatum
ACTATAACTGAAGAAGATAAAGTTACATGTAAATACACTTGCTTTCCAGGGCACTATATTTACATAACTCCAACAGTGTGTTGGATAATCAAGTATATAAAAAATATCCCGTTATGATCCTAAAAAATATCCTGTTATGATCCAAGGATGTGAATATATAGCAAATCTGATTAGATTGTCTTTTTATAAATTTAATTTTATTTTACGTATAGATTGGTTATCCAAGCATCAGGCGGTGGTTGATTGTAATGCTAAGACAGTTATACTTAGGAAACCTGATCAGCCTAAAATAGTATTATATAGCATCCGCACTGGTTCTGTGGCTAGTGTGGTATCTGCTATACAGGCTCAGAAGTTCCTTAGGAAGGGATGTGAAGCTTATCTACCTTTTATGATTGATTCTAACAAGGAGGGTGGTAAATTGTAAGATATTCTAGTGGTGAGTGAATTTCCAAATGTGTTTCTTGAAGAGTTACCTGGACTCCCTCCTGAAAGGGAAGTGAAGTTGTCTATCAAAATTATGCCTGGAACTTCTCCTATATCCATAGCACTGTACAGGATGCTTCCCACTGAATTAAAGGATTTGAAAGTGCAATTACAAGACCTACTAGATAAGGGGTTCATTTGACCTAATGTCTCACCTTGGGGAGCACCAGTTTTGTTTGTTAAGAAGAAAGATGGTACTCTTTGGTTGTGCATCGATTACAGGCAATTGAACAGAGTTACGGTAAAGAATAAGTATCTGTTACCAAGGATAAAAGATCTATTTGATCAATTGAAAGATGTAGGAGTATTTTCAAAGATAGATTTGCGATTAGGATACTATCAACTTCGGGTAAAGGATATGGATGTTCCAAAAACTATATTCAGGAATTGTTATAGACATTATGAATTCTTGGTGATGCCTTTTGTATTAACTAATGCTCTAGCTACATTTATGAATTTGATGAATAAAGTGTTTAGGCCCTATTTAGACTAGTTTTTTGTGGTATTCATAGATGATATCCCGGTCTATTCTAAGAATGAACATGATTATGTTCAGCATCTCCGGATTGTATTACAAACCCTTCGAGAAAGATAATTATATGCCAAGCTGAACAAGTGTGATAGTTGGCTTCAGGAGGTATCTTTTCTAGGACATATTGCCTCTTATCAAGGGATTAGAGTTGATCCTAGTAAGATTGAAGCAATTGTTAACTAGAAGCCACCACAGAATGTGATGGAAGTGAAAAGTTTTTTGTGTTTGGCGGGTTATTATTGTCAGTTTTTTAAAGGTGTTCTTAGTGATAGCATCCCCTTTGACTAAATTGTTATGGAATGGAGTAAAATATGAATGGTCTGCTAGATGTCAGATTTGTTTTGATCAACGTAAAAGAATGCTTACTAAAGCTCTTGTGTTTACTTATCCTACTTCTAGTGAGGAATATGTTATGTTTAGTGATGCATCTAGAAATAGTTTAGGTTGTGTTTTCATGAAGGATGGAAAAGTAGTTACATATGCTTCTAGGAAATTAAACCTCGCGAATAGAGTTGCCCTATACATGATCATGAGCTTACAGTGGTAGTGCTTGCTTAGAAAATTTTGGTGACACTACTTATATGGTGAAAAGTGTAGGATCTTCACTGATCATAAGAGTTTGAAGTATCTGCTTACCCAAAAGGAATTTAATTTGAGACAACGGCGTTGGTTGGAATTGTTTAAAGACTATGACTGCATTATGGATTACCATCTGGGTAAGGCTAATGTCGTGGCTGATTTCTTAAGTTGAAAAACTATTTCATCTTTGTTAGTGTAACAAGGTGAATGGGGACTTGTATTTGATGGAGTTTTAATCACTAAATTCAAAGATAGGTCTACCTTGAAGCAGGAAATCTATGATGCTTAGAGAGTTAATGATAAGTTGCAATAACTCATCTTGGCTACTCAGGAAGGCAAACTGCCTATTTTTTCTATAAAAGGAGATGGTGATTTGTATTATAAAGATCGATTATTTGTGCCAACAAATGATGAATTAAAGAGAAATTTATTGTTTGAGGCCTATAATACTATCTTTACTATGCATCCAGGTGGAAATGATATGTATCAAGATTTGAAGCAACATTATTGGTGGTTGGGTATGAAACAGGATTTTATAGACTATGTATCCAAATGTTTGACATGTCAGCAAGTTAAAGCTGAACACCAGGTTCCATCTGGTTTATTAAATCCTATTTCGATTCCTCAATGGAAATGGGATAACATTACCATGGATTTTGTCATTAGACTTCCACTCACTTAAAGGAAGCATGATGTTGTATGGTGATTGTTGATAAGTTCACCGAGTCTGCTCACTTTCTACTTGTTTGTCCTGATTATTCATTAGATAAGCGTGCAGACGTATATATTAATGAGATAGTAAGGTTATATGGGGTACCATTATCTATTATTTCTAATTGTAATCCTCGATTTACTTCGAGATTTTGGAAAGATCTGCAAAAGGCTTTGGGTACTCAAGTCAAGTTCAACACCGCTTTCCATCCCCAGATAAATGAAAAATCTAAATGGGTTATCCTGATATTGGAAGATATGCTTTCAGGTTATGTGTTAGAATTCTCATGAATTTAGGATAATTAGCTTGCACTGATGGAGTTTGCGTATAACAATAATTATCAAACTAGCATTGGCATGGCACCTTATAAAGCTCTATATAGTAGGAAATGTAGAACTCTGGTGGTGTGTCAGGCAGAATTAAGTGAAAATATGATGATCGGGCTTGATATTGTGAAAGATACTGAAGAAAAAGTTCAAGTGATTAAAAAAAGATTGAAAGTTTCCAGTGATAGGCAGAAATCCTATGTTGACTTGAAAAGAAGAGATATTGACTATCAGGTAGGAGATAAGGTATTTTTGAAACTATCAACATGGAAACACGTACTTTGGTTTGGTAAGAAAGGTAAGCTTAGTCCATGATACATCAGTCCTTAAGAGATTCTTAAGAGAGTTGGACTAATAGCTTATCAATTAGCTCTTCCTAGAGAGTTATCCAAGTTACACGATGTGTTTTATGTTTCAATATTGAGGAGATATCTGTCAGATGATACATATAAGTTTCCTGTGCAAGAAATTCAAGTACAACCAAATTTGACTTATAAAGAAGGGCTTGTGTCCATTTTATCTAGAGAAGTCTGACAACTTAGGAACAACAAATATCATTGGTAAAAGTACTTTAGCAACACCATGGACTCAAGGAAGTATCATGGGAACTAGAAGAGACCATGAGGGCTCAATATCCTCAACTATTTTAATCAGGTATGAATTTCAAGGAGGAAATTCTTTCAAGGGGGTGAGAATTATAAGGCCCCAAATTGTACCCTAATTGGAATGTTACATGTTTATGAAAGTACATGTATGATAGGTGTTAAAAATTATGATATGATTAATAACTACATGTGAGATAAATTTTAGTTTAATGGATCATAATTAGTGAATTGGAATTAATTAACACCATTAGAAAATTGAGGTATTAAATGTACATTTGGACTTAGAAAATTGTCAAGTGGCAAGTCAAGTTGATACATAGAAAATTAGAAGGACTAAGCATATGAGTTAGTGACATTTAGCATGGCTAATGCATTGACATTTGGCATCATTGGTTAAGTGACAAGTGGCGTAATTGAGTTATGACATTTGGCAGCATGATAAGAAGACAAGTGGCTCAATCCTATGTTTTCCATATAGATCACTCCATGGAAGGACATGCGTCCCTTCAAAGTTAGGACACCTTATAAAGCAAGAGCTGAATCACTCCAACTTATTTGGTGTTTCTGCTGCCTTCTCTCTTCACTTTACTCCTCACCACTGAAACCTCTCACTTCCTCTCAACTTCTAGAATTTTTCTTGATTTTGGATCATCTTCACTTAGCATCTTTGTAAGTTACTGCATCAAGAAGTAATTCTTACTATTTTTTATGTTATTATTGTGTTGATTCTGAAATTTGCACCTTGGTCTAAGAGTTATGTATAGTTTCTTGGAAGACTAGTTGGCTAAGAGTTATATATAGTTTCTTGGAAGACTAGTTGGCTTACTTCTTTTGAGTTGTTCTTTGAAGTTAAGAAAGTAAGGGAATTCTAAACTAGATAGAATATTGTGTTATGAATTATATGATGTTTGAAATGCAAAGAATATGTATTGAATTGATGATGAATTAAGGTCTGGAATATGATAGTTGTTGATAACTTCTTCTTTGGATTTTTATGCATGAAAGATCATGAATTATGAGTTGCCTTGTGTATGATTTTTTAATTATTTTGGACATGAATTTTATGAGGTAAGGTAGAATTGAAGTGAAATTTATGGATTTTTGTGAAGATGTGTCAAATGGAAGTGAAGAAGTTAAGTTTTGGAAACAAATTGGAGGTTGAGGGTAAGTGAACCTTCAGTCACTATCATGGGATTTATTAGACTTATTTCCATGATTGTAGGAAGTTCTCAGGAAGGAGAAAATTTTGGTTTTATATAATTATTGGACTATATAAGGTTAAGATACTTAATAATGGTTTAATTTGATTTAATTAAGGTGTCAAATGAACCTAGTTTGATGTGGAATAAGTTAGTTAAAGGTTGAATAAGATTTGGATTTTTAATTAAAGTAATATCTTAAGCAAGGTGTTATTAGATAACAAAGTATCTAATTTGGGAACTTATAAGTTGTTAAACAAATGAAGTTTACTTATGATTGCTAATGTGATTTAAAGAACAAGAGTAATGTGTTAGTTGTGAAAGTTTGTGAATTAGGAATTTCTATGATGTTATGTAATATGTAATGACTTAAGGATTCCTTGATAACTGATGCAAATGTTTAGGTTTATAAGGCATATTGAGTTTGATCAAAAGGGAGTGAATATGTTCAATTTGAGATAAATGAAATGAAGACATATGTTATATACTATACTATTGGTTTGTGATCCTGAAATCTGAAATGAATTGTTTTAAAACTATTAAGTCCTAGTCATAGGTAAATAGGTATGCCTAGAAAGGTCTGCAGCTACTTCTATAACACTAAGGTGTCTCTTGATATCGACACTTTAGTGTCTCCTAATATTTGACACAACAGTGTCTTCTGATATTGAGATATAAGTCTCTCTTATTCTATAATACCAATCATGGTATCTTCTGGTCTGGTCTCGTTACCCACTTCTGTTAAAAGGATTAGCAGTCTAACTTATTTTGTGTTCTGATATAAGCTAAGCTTAGTTCTGATTCAACTAAATAATGTTCTAAATAATCAAGTTCTATTCTGACACAGTCAAGTTGTGTTTTGATACCTTAAAGTTCTTTTTTGAAATTATGGTATTATGTTCAAATACTTGCAAGTTTTTTTTTTCTGAATTAAGTATATCCTGTTCTGATATGTTATATTTTGTTCTTTAATTTGAACAATTAAAAGTTATATGTGATTTAACATGATTTAGTGTATGTGAATGTTAGACGAATTTTAGAAACAATCTCCAGATTATATCTTATTTAGTTATTCCCTACTAAGCTATATGCTTCGCACAATGGTTTAGCCTCCGTGTAGGTTTTGATAAGAAGGTTTAAAGACTAGGACAAAGTCAACTGCAGTGGCCAAGAAGAATGTTTTTTGTTTTTGAAGATGTATATTTGAGTTTGTTTTTTAATTGTATCTGATAATATAAGACAATTTGTATTTTGTTTAATCGTTTGCAATAACCTTAATACATGATGGATTTGGAACTTATGGCATGTATTTGGAATAGTACAATATGTTTGATATGTTTTGTTTACAACTTCTAATGATATGTAATATATGTTTGCTTGAGTTTCTGTGAATGCATATAAGAAATGTTTAGTATGTTTTAGATTATTTTGCTTATGTTTTGTGTATCATCTGCATATCCCCCTAGGGGTATGTGGGTGTTACACCCACTTTGTTTTTGGAGTATGCATTGTCCTTGCATATTTAGAGGGATAGTTAGCTTGAAGATTGAGGGTTGTGAGCTGAACAAGTAAGTGATTTTTTTATCTCTATGGCATGTTAAAATAGAAACATTTATGATGATTAAATTAAGATGACTGATATGTAGGTTTAAAGTTAAAGTTGTGCTAGAATTTGATGAATGAATGTATGGTTTATGTTTTGTTTTTTATCCTTCAAAATAGTGGATTATATGGATGGTTTAGGTTAAAATTTGAAGTGTAAATGATGATGTAACTATGCAAAAAAATGGGTATATTTAGAGTGTTCTAGAAATTGATAAGTTGGGGTTATATGTATAAAGGTGAATGATAGTTATGTTTTGATTATGATGTATGAAAGACTATGATTTCTAAGATATCAGTTGAATGGTTTTAAGTTGGAATTAGTGATGAAATTGATGAGGAAATGAAGTATAATTTAGGTATAATTGAGGTATGATCAATAGATTAGTATGATGGTGTTAAAATTTGGAAAAACATTGAAGGAAAGGGATGGTGAACTGTCTGTTCACTCATTCCACAATCGTGGAAAGGTAGCCAACATCGTAGGAAATGCTTGGAAAGTGAAAAACTCTGTTTTATGTGATTATTGAACCAATTAAGGGTAGGTTACTTTACCTTGGTGTTCCTGTATTTGATTAAGGTTTGAAATGAACCTAGATGGTTATTTGATTGATTGATTAAGGGTTTGATAAGTTTAAGTTGACAATTGATGTTAGAATTAAGGAATGGATTGTTTGATATCAATGTATATGAATTTGGGAAGTATGAGTTATTAAAGAAATGAAGGTGTTCTTATGAATGCAAATGTGATGCAAGAGATATAAGTCATAAAATAAGTATGATTGAATGAGAATTGGAAAGTTTTATGGGTATGGAATGTTAGGAAGGGATAGATAAATGAATGATTAATGAATTTAAAGTAATTGAGATGTCTTAAGGAATTGATCTAATCGTCAATAAGTTATGTATATGATATGACAAATGAATGAGCAAGATTTGTGAATAAGGTTTCATACCTGAGATAGTCAATTGAGCATGCATTAAACAAAACAATATACATGTGTATGATTGAGTACTTGTTGGATTAAACAAGTTAGTAATGTGTACATGTGTGTGTATTTCATGATATAGAAGCACAAATTGACCGACATCGTCCAAACATTACCAGCTCGTCGAGGCAATAGCTATCTGGAGCTTACTGTGAATTAACCTAGATGAACCTCACTACAACTAAATTGTTTTTATTTAAATTTCAGTTATTGAATTGCTACTTATATAATTGTGATATTCTGGACATTATTGGTCTAAGGAGCTTGACATTTGGGAATGTATTGGAAGTGCTTACTGATTGTATGTGGATAAAGAAATATGTGTTCTCAACTGAATGTTGAATGTTGGACTTAGATCCGAAGAATGTGATATATGACTATAATTTATCAAATGTGAAATAACAAATGCATCATACGTGAATTGTTGCATCTCATTACATCGAAATGTATGAACAGATAAAGGAGTTGTGACTAGAATGACCCAAATGAAAAATATCTTAAAGCTCATAAATGTGCACAAAAAGCCGCAGACTCAGTTATCAAGGAACCCAGTATCCATAATGGGTACGGGACAATATATAAAATGAGCCAGTATTCAAAATGGATACGGGACAGTTAAATAGGTGCTAGGTCACAACAAAATAAAAATGGAAGTGAGTCTCATGTGCATTTGCGTCTATATCTTTACATGTGTTTATGAGATTGATTGCAAATCAATGATGTGTAATGCTTCTGTACATATTGATGATATGAAGAATTGAGATAAATGATTGGATTGTTCTTAAATGACTATATGAAGTCTTTGTATTCATAATATGCTTGTTGAAATATGATGAGTAATACGATGTATATGAGATTTAAATTTAGATGAGTTTTATAGATTGAACTGTGTTTTATACATAAGTTGTTTATGCTCTGTTTGAGTGACCATATCGATTATGGTTTACTCACTGAGTTTGTAAAACTCATCAAAATTGCAACATTGATTTTGCAGGTACTGAGAGGAGATTTAGCTTCTTAAGCAATCTAGTTAAAGTCTAGTATTTTCCATTTTGTGAATTAGAAATGGCTCAAAGGTTTAGTCAGCTGACATCTAAGGAGTTAGATAGAATGCTTTTGTTTAGTATCTCATATCATGTAGAACTTGTTGTATAAAACTGTGAACTCACAAATGGTTTTGTAATGAAAAAATATGGTTGGTATGTAATGAAATGACAATGTAAATTATGTTTTATTAATAAAATGGAATGAGTTGAAACTTTAAATACTTGTGTTATGTATGATGCCTTAATAAGTGAATGTGATTACTCTGTCTTGCCATGCCCATAGGTTATATTCTCAGAAAATCTATGGATGTTTGGGCATATACAGTATCGTAGTGGTTGGTTACAAAGGCCCTACATGTCATTACAAATATGTGAGCCACCACTGGTATCTAATACCCATATGTTGTTATCAGAAATAGTATGAATATCAATAACATAAATACCTGAAGTAGATGGGGCATCAGATGTCTTCTTCTACTTTAAGGACTCTAAATAGGCCTTGGAGTTTCTCTTCCAGTGGCCATCCTTGCCACAGTGGAAGCAAATTCCCTTCGAGGCATCCTTCTTTGCTTTCTTGACACCTCCCTTAGGCCCTGCAAACTTCTTCTTCTTTTTGCTCTCTTTCTTCGAACCAAAAGAGTTCACCAGTATCATAACCTTGTTCTTGCGAACAGACGCCTCAACTACCTTGAGCATGTTGACCAGCTCAGGAATTTTGCTAGATATATTGTTCATCCGATATTTAAGCATAAATTGTGAGTAACTGTCGGTTAAACTCAGCAGAATTAAGTCAATACTTAATTCATGATCTAAAAGAAAACCCAAGGAGGCCAACCACTCAGTTTAACCATTCATTTTCAGTGCGTATTGCATTAGAGATGCCCCCTCAACCATTTTGGAACAGAAGAGCAATCACAAAGTCTTGAAACTTTTGGACCTTGCTTGCTCATCAAAGAGCTCCCTAAAATGATAAACTATGGTATGAGCATCCATAGCCTTATGCTACTTTTGCAGCTCCAGTGATATAGTGGCTAGCATAATACAACTAGCCTGCTCACTATCATCGAGATGCTTCTTATATACCCCCCGATCATCATCAACAGGGGGATTGGGAAGTGGTTCTTCCAAGACATAACCAAGCTTCTTGGACTTAAGAACTATTTTCAAGTTCTTGAGCCAGTCAAGGAAGTTTGGTCCAGCTAACTTGTTATCTTCCATCAATGATCTTAGATTCAAACTAGTACTCATAGTGTTGACTTGGGCAATAGCAACCTTCCTTTAAAGAGAGAAAAGTTAGAATGTACTTAAATACATATCTATAAGGACTTTAATAACATGCATTATGGCTCCCATTATTCACAAATTTATAACCCTCAATATAAATCCGAGAGAACTCATAAAGAAATTCTCCTAATGGGTTGATATCCAATATCCCTAAGAATGACCTTAGGTTTGCCCAATAAGCCACCTTGGTTCAACAGACAAGTATCGATCATACTAATTGCATCTCTAATGTAATTATCGAATCTAGTGCTATCAACTGTTGATTTGTGCACACTCATTAGTCGATTAACTCTTGACACATATTGCTGGACCCCAACTCTGAAGCCCAGCATTCGTAATCAAACACGGAAGCAGTACTTGCCCTTCGCCATACTAAACCTGTATCAGGACATCAGGTATACCTTTCACCAGAGACCTCAGATTAAGGTGTCCATTTGATGAATAGAAGGAGAACTTCAGGATCTACAACTCTCATGAAGACTTTAAAGACCAATTCTATCATCTAGAGGATCAAATTTGGACCAGAAAATGTTCTAGCCAAAATGAGACGATGCTGATGTCATGAGACGATTGCTGACATCACACTGAGACCAATCGGAAAAATGGGTATAACTTTTTGAACAGAATTCAGATTTAGGTGTTCTTTAAATTAATATAAAGAGGACTTCAATATCTACAACTCTTATGAAGACATTAAATATCAATCCTATCATCTTAAGGATCAATTTTTGGACTAGAAGATATTCTGGTCAAAATGAGATGATGCTGACGTCATGAGACGATTGCTGACGTCATACTAAGACCAATCAAAAAATGGGTATAACTTTCTGTACAGAATTAAGATTGAGGATTTATTTAGATGAATATAAATAGGACTTCAAGATATATAACTCTCATTAAGACCTTAAAGACCAATTCTATCATCTAGAGGATCAAATTTGGACTAGAAGATGTTTTAGCCAAAATGAGACGATACTGATGTCATACTGAGACCAATCGAAAAAAATGGGTATAACTTTTTGTACAGAATTCAGATTTATGTGTTCTTTAGATGAAAAGAAATAGGACTTCAATATCTACAACTCTCATGAAGATCATAAAGACCAATTCTATCATCTAGAGGATCAAATTTGGACTATAAAATATTCTGGCCAAAATGAGACGATGATGACGTCATTTTGAGACGAAAGCAAAACTAAGACGATGCTGACGTCATACTAAGACGATGATGATGTCATTTTGAGATGGAAGCAAAACTAAGACAATGCTGACGTCATGAGATGATGATGACGTAATTTTGAGACGGAAGCAAAACTAAGACGATGCTGATGTCATGAGATGATAATGACGTCATTTTGAGATGGAAGCAAAACTAAGACAATGCTGACGTCATACTAAGACAATGATGACATCATTTTGAGTCGGAAGCAAAACTAAGAAGAATGGACCTTAAAATCTTGTAATGCTCGTATCTCCCAACTCCGATATCCAAAATTCACAAACTTTATATCGTTGGAAAGCTGGAAAGAC
>JANSVA010093536.1:0-10890 GCA_025504915.1 Erythroxylum reticulatum
TATGATGCCATGTGAAGTATTGTAGTGATTTTTCGTAGCTCACCCTTGTCGTAGGATATGTATCGGAATGACCTACGAGCGTCCCAGTGTATACCCTGCGGTAAGGGGGCGCTACAGATACCAAATGATAAAACAAACACATGCAAAAGGGGGGTTATAAGAACTTGCAAGGTATTTTTTAAATTGATAAAATCCTACTTAAATAAAATACATCATTAGATATAAAGATCTTATTAAAATTCAAAAATATCCTATTAATGTTTTTAAAAAGAAAGGATTGTATTAATTATTTAAGGACAAAAATAGTCTGTTAATCAAAGGGAGCCTACTCGTGTTAAAAAAGAGAGGAGCCTGTTAATGCTTTAAGTGAATAGTTGTTGAAGCAGATGTCTTAGCTAACTTATTGCAAATAAATTAAATAGAGCCAACTATTTCAGTCAACCATATTTCTGTTTTGACTTTTTTAATTCAAAGATTGAGATAAGGAGATTAAAGAATTGAATCATTAGCATCAAAACTGTCAAAATAACTATAACTTTTGAGAACTTAATATGTATGTTTTGGTTTTGAATTATGTAGTGTTTAATTCAAGGCTTAAGATTTTACTTAATAAATTTTTGAGTAGCTAACAGTTAGATCCCTAAGTCATGATAGCAAAATCGTGCAGGCTTTGGCGAGCCTTGACCAGTTTTTGATACGTGAAACAATAGAACAAGGTAAAGACTTGCAAGGAGGTAAGGACAAAAAGGGGCAATGTCAAGTGATGGCATGTATTGGTGTGTATTGGTGGAAATCTTTGATGAGATGCAAGATTCGGATACAAGACCAAATGAAGGCTTAAGAAGGAATTTGACTGGAAGATTAGTTAGATCACATGCATGAAAAGAATATGTGAGAGTTCCAAGGTTACTTACCATGTAGATCAAGCATAGTGCAAGTTTTAGGAGAGTTTCGACCCTTATATAAGCTGACTTAGCTAAGGCTAAGTTCTTGATGGACTAAGGACTTAGTATGTGCTCAAGTGGACTGACTATGACTAATGGAGTTGGCACGGGTAAGCATTGGATGGACCAATATGCTATTAGCTTAGATGACTCATCATCAATGGATAAAGATGAGGAGATCTTGGATGATGTTGTAGATAAGATCACAATGAATGTACATAAGCTTTAAGAGATAAAGATCAAGTGGAAGGATCATCTAAAGATAAAGGAGATCTTCGTGGATATGGATAATCACTTCTGGATAATGTAATCTTTTATCTTATTATTGTGATGTAGCTTAATCCTATTAGATAGAGTCCTAATTGGATGGGAATGTCATCTATTATCTAGAAGTGATTATCCATTATGACTCTAGCTTAGTCTTCTAGAGATGCTTATAAATAGCTCATTTGAGCCTTGTTCTCAGAATCAAAAGGAGAGTGTTGGATTTTAGTTGTATCTTTTTCTCTTGTTCTTATTGTTGACTTTACTATTCTAGTGCTTCCGTAATAATTTTCTTGTAAGTGTGAGAGTTAAACACTGCGAGGGTTATGGGGTGTTCACGAACAAGTAGGTTGGTCAAAGATCAAGTAGGAAGGCTAAATCTTGCTTTGAAGGAACAAAGTGAGATTGTCGTGCAATAAGGTTAGCATAGCTAGCGAATAAGTTCGTGCTCGAAGGAAAACCTTTGTAACACTAACCTTGAAGATTGAACTACAAGTAGCTTAAAGCTCAAAACTTTGATAACATAAACACCCTAGAAAAGCTAAAAGTTTGTATTGCTATCATCCAAATTTTGAATAACATAATAACTTGTGTTAATACTGTGTGTAGAGCTAAAAATTAAAGGATGATTCAATCGAATCAATAGAAAAAGTAGCCAAAAGTTTCTCTTTTCCAATTATTCAGTCAACGATTCCCTACATTCTTTAAAATTCAAAATTGTTATCATTTTTCTTTAAAAGCATAAAACCATAGGAAGATAATGGATAAAGAGCAGTGAACTTTATTTGTGTAAGGATGATGTTGAATTACTTTTAAGCTCTTCATTGAGCATGTTTGCAAACCAGGCAGCATAACAAGTTCAAGTATATTGCTTATTGGAAAGAACGAAGGACATCCAACTTCTCAATCTCTAAGAGAACTTTCATCGAACACTTTATAGTCTTCAAAAATTCATCCCTAACTAACAACAAAATTTTGTCTTCTCCCTTTAGTCATCAATATTAAAGCATTCAAACAAAAATTCAACCATTAATAATCAAAATAAAAGTAAACTAGCCAAACACCATCCAAAAAACCGACCAACATCAAAGAATTTAGTGATAATAATGAAAGTAGAAAAAATTGAACACCAAAGCATCAATTACTAACTTCCATCGATGATTCACCAGAGACCATAGAAGTACACAATGAAAGATAGTGGAAGAATAAATGGAGACAACAATGAAGGAGAAGAAGAAAAGAATGAAACTAAAAGTAGAGAGGCAGAAGCTAGGGGGGTCCTTAAGTTTTTTTTTAAGTTAAAATGAAGCAAAATTACATAGTTTGTTTATGTTGTAATCTTTGGTGATGATTTCAAACTTTTGTTGCAAAAAGTGAAAGCTTGTGGTGACAATTTTAGCATTTCATTGCTAAAAGTGAAAGGCTTGTACGATGTTTTACTATAACATTGCCAAAGACTTGATATTTGGGGATGAAATACCAGGTTTTTTGTGACGATTCATATAAATCATCACTAAATATATGCCTTTAGCGACGATACTTTAAAATGTCTATAGGTATTTTTGACAAGAACAAAGTACTAAAACAACAATTATAGAAGAAGAAAACGATATTTGAGACTGCAAAAAAAATGCCTTGCTTTATTGAGTATAAAACACATCTATTTATACAGCAAATTTATAACAGAAAAGCATAAAGAATGTAGCAAAATCTGCTGCACAATCTCCACAACAGCTACTTCTTAAAGAATAGGTCATATTCCTTCATGACTAATGATTATTTTGACTACTTCATTTTAGCATGTGCATCACATTTTCATACTTCAGTACACCTTTTCAGTTCTTTTACACCTTAACAATTTTTCCAACATCAACAACAGCTCTTAGGATATGTCTTTTAACACTCTTCCTTGGCTCTGGAGCTGCAGACTCCAAGTTCTTTCCTTAAATACTCAAATCTAACTTTAGGAAGTGCCTTAGTTAGGATCTCAACCTTTTGATTTTCTGTTTTGCAGTAGAATAGTTTTACTTCCCCTTCTTTTTGTGCCTCTCTTAGAAAATAAAGTTTTATCTTGAAATGTTTTGTTTTTCCATGGAACACTAGATTTTTTGTAATTGAAATTACAACTTGATTGTCCAAAAATATCTGTGTGCTTTATTTTTCCTCCATATGCTAATCTGTCATCATTTTCTTGATCCAGAGGGCCTGATTTATAGCAAAAGCAGCAGCAACATAGTCCGCTTTTGATGTGAATTGGGCTATGATTTTTAGTTTCTTAGAACACCAAGAAAAAATTCCAAAACCAAGGCTAAAGCAGTGACCAGAAGTGCTTCTCATATTATCTACACATCCAGTCCAATCACTATCAAAATAGCCATGCAGACCAAAAATTTTAACTTGACTAAACCTTATCTCATAATCAATGATGGCTTTAATGTTGGGCCTCAATTTTTTATTTATTTAGTTATTTATGATTTATTTATTTATTATTCATTGACTTATTTTATTTTATTTTAATTGTTTATTTATTTTTAGAATTTAGTCGTTAATTTAGTGAGCATAAGTAGAAATTACAAATTAGAATAAAATTGTTAGGATTAAATTAGGGTATGGTATGGTATTTAAATAGACTTAAGGAGCTAATGGACATTAGGTTAAATAAGGAGGGGCAATTTTGGAAGAACAAGACAAATGTTGTCTTGTAATAAGAAGAAAAGGAGAAGAAATCGTGAGAAGCAAAAGAGAAAACAAAAAAACATAGAGAAGAAAGAAAAGAAGTGAAGAAAATGTGGAAGAAGAGAGAAAGGGGAGAAAGAAGAGAAATCAAGCTTGTTAGGGGTAATAATCTTCATCTTTTCTTATTGCTTTATTAGAGAAGGAATTAGAGAAATGGGTTTGTGTTGGGAATGAAGGGAGAAAGGAGAGAAAGAAGAAACCATGTTGATTTTTCATGTATTTCTAAGCTAGGGTTTTGGTTTTTCTAACCTAGATAGACTATGGGTAGGTTAGGTTTAAGCTCAATTTTAGAATTTTTGATTGTTGAAGTTTATGAATTTTCATTGGAATGTTGGTTTGAATGGGAATTTGGTTTGTGTTTAGGAAGCCAAGAAAACCCTATCCAAAAGCAAGAGAAAAGGCACCATTGAGTTAGATTTTCAAGCGAAATTAGGTGGGTAATATATTTATAGTTATTGTGTAATTGGGTACAAATTGCTTACTTGTGAGTAGGTGTGCTTAATTGCTTGAATTTGAGTTATTGTGAATGTTGGAAATGCATTACGATTGTTACCATGTTATTTCATAAATGATGTTATGTCATTTTGTATAATCAAAAGAGGAAATAGCTTGAAAAGCATGAAAATGTGAATATGTGATGAATTGAATAGGGCGTGAATAATTGCTTGTGTTTGGGCAAGAGACAAACCATTTTGTTAGTCACATGCGTGTTGACCTAAGCCTTTTTCCGGTTGCCCGCTTATCATATATAAGATCGCAAGAATGGACTCATTTTGTTCATGGTGTGAACTTCATCATTTGTTTGTGCACTCTGTCATTGATTTGCCAAGTATGATGCATTTAAGTGTCATGTTTAATTGTTAAATGTTCATGTTATATGTTATGTGATAACTTCTTTCACGTTGAGTTTTTGAGCTAAAATGGTTAATATTGAATTGCTACAATAAAATGAGAAATAGATGAATGTATATTGAAGTATACATACATACATACATATATATATATACATACATACATATAGATATATACTTACATACATACATATATATATATATATATGCTTGATTTGTATGGCTCGTTATCGATGGCTATAAATATATTAGCTATTGAGCTTTGTAGCTCAACCCAGTATTTTTCACTCCTTAAATGCAGAACGAGACAGTTAGCGATCCTTGCAAGGCAATTGAAAACTCCAAGTTAGCCACATTTAGTAATTAAGTTAGTTAAATCATAAGCATCCTTATGTATTTTGTATTAAGCTAATGATGTAGTTTGATATGTAACTAAAGCTTGTTTAAACTCTCTTTTGTTTAGTAATGAGAATGAGAATTGGAGAAGTTCATTTTTGTGTATGTGCATATGTATCTTATGGTTGAGTTGTTAATTGTTGTGGTTAGAAATAGAAGTGTATGATTGAATTGGACTGGTAATGTGTATATGTGCAGAATTTTGTTGTGAATGTTGGGATTTTTGGGTTTCAAAACTAGAGTTTTACCACGGCGAAGCCAAACCTTGGTCGTGGTGAACTTTTCCAAGGATATTTATATGTGATTTTTGTAACTTCGTCGTGGCGTACTTGTCCTTAGAGGTTCTTGGATTTGATCTTAGGACTTCGACATAGTGAGGTCAACCTTTCACCGTGGCATGACCTTGAGACTTCGTTGCAGTGAACTTCTCCCAAAAGGCCTTCAGAAGTGTTGTCTTAGTTTCGCCGCGACGAAACCACCAATTGCTACCACTGAATTTCTTACGAATTGAATGCTTTCAAATTTCCTTTCGTATGATCCTCACCTAACTACCTCAAGTGGTTGCCTCGGAACTAGTCACAGGACCCGAGCTTAGCACTTAACATACCTAGCAATTCTTTTTACAACTTATAAATGAATTTCACTAGAAAAGTTCATATACCTTGATAGCAAATTCACAACATCCATGATGTGTGATCTAGTTGTAATCAAATACATCAAACAACCAATTAGGCTCCTGTACAACCCTTCATCAACCTTTTCAGTTCCATCTTCTTTATAAAATTTCTCCTTTTGATTATTAGAGTTGGTGTTGGTTTGCACTTCTCCATGTTGAATTTCTTGAGGATTTCTTTAGCATATTTTTGTTGGAATATGAAAATCTCATTCTGCATTTATTGTAACTCCGTGCCAAGAGAGAAAGTCATCCTCCTAAGATCTGTCAACTCAAATACATCTCTCATTTCTTCCTTAAACTTGTTAATAAGCTCCGCACTAATTCCTGCGACAAGCAAATCATCAACATATAAACATATAACAAGTATTTCATCATCAACTTCTTTATATACAAAGTAAATTCACTCAGGATCTTTTCAAAGCCTAAACCTATAAGATATGTGTCAATTCTACTGTAATAGGCCCTTAATGCTTGCTTTAAACCATATAGGACATTTCTTAACAAATATAGTTTTTCCTCATGTCCTTGAATGACAAAGCCTTCGGGCTATTCCATAAAGATTTCCTCCTCCAAGTATCCATTCAAGAAGGCTAATTTGACTTCCATCTAGTGTATGATCCATCCTTTTTTAGCAGTTAGTGCTAGCAACATTCTTATGGTATCTAACCTAGCAACTGGGGTAAAAATCTTAGAGAAATCCACCCCAACCATTT
Source organism: Erythroxylum reticulatum (assembly GCA_025504915.1). NCBI lineage: Eukaryota > Viridiplantae > Streptophyta > Magnoliopsida > Malpighiales > Erythroxylaceae > Erythroxylum > Erythroxylum reticulatum. The sequence continues at coordinate 6,581 of JANSVA010093536.1, forward strand.
GAGTATATACTTTAACAACCAACCTTGCTTTATACTTATTTGCAAAACCATATGGATTACTTTTGGTTATATAAACCTACTTGACTCCTATGGCTTTTTTTGTGCAAGTCTATTCACTAGCTCCCAAGTCTGGTTCTTCTCATTGATTTTGAGCTCGTCTTTTATTGCAGTCATCCATTTTTTATTTGTCACAGCTTCTTCATACCCTATAAGCTCCATTATAGAAGCATTACACCTTTAATAAAAGATAAAGAGTAATTTGGTTCCTCTAATAAGTTCATCATCTTCATCATTATTCTTCTCTTAAAACTTAAACATTTTGTCATTCTCCCTACTCTAATGATCTGACTCAATGAATTGAACATCCCTACTGGCAATTACCTTGTTGCTTTATGGTAAGTAGATCCTGTAGGCCTTTAAAATTGAGTTGTAGCCTACAAAGATACCTGGTTCTGCTTTTTTATCAAATATGTCTCTCTTAACTTGAGGAATGTAAAAGAAACACAAGCAAATATTCTCAAAATAAACAGCCTTAGTTTGTATCCATATCATCCTTCAAATGGAGTCCTTTTCATTAAGGCTTTTGTTGGTAATCTGTTAAGTAGAAAAATTGATGTGCTTACAGCTTTGGCCCAAAACTTCTTCGACAGCCCTTTGTCATGAAGCAGGCATCTTGTCATCTCCATAATTGTTATATTCTTCCTCTCCATAACTCTATTTTGTTGAGGAGTGTAGGTAGTAGTTAGTTGGTGCTCAATGCCTGCATCTTCACAAAACTTATGAAATCTATTAGAGGTGTATTAAGTTTTATTATCTAATCGAATCACCTACATTATACATCCACTTTGAGTTTCCACCCAAGCTTTAAACCTCAAGAAAATGCCAGCAACCTCAGATTTAAGTTTCATAAAGTAAATCCAACACATTCTTGTGTGATCATTAGTGAAGGCAGTATAGCATTTACTACTATTCAATGATGGTGTTTTCTAAGGGCCTCCCACATCTGTATGAACTAGTTGTAGCTTTTATGTAGCCCTCCAAACCTTGTTTTGTGGAAAGGGTAGCATAGTCTGTTTCCAATACTTACAAGCAATAAATATAAGAAGCTCCTCCTCCAATTTAGACAAACCTTCCACCAAATTTTTCTTCTTTATGAAGAGTAGTGCAATATGATGAAAATGCCATAATCTCCTATGCTAAAGCACTACATTGCTTTCTTGTTTGTGTACTACAACCTGCTCCTCTTCCAATAAATTCAAGGTAAAGCTTTTACCTTTCATTCGAACTTTGAATACCTCTCTTCCTTCTACATCTTTGATCATGCCACTTCTAAAAAAAGTTATAACCTTTCTCTAGCAACTAACTGACACTCAAAAGGTTTTGATCAATATCAAGAACATATAACACATCAGGGATAAGTTTCAAACTTGAGAGGCCTTTAAGTGCCATTGTCCCTTTGCCTTTTACTGGAATATCTGATCCATCCCTAATTTTGACTTTTGAAAAGACACTTCTATCAAGCTCTTTAAAGAGCTCATGGTCATAAGTCATGTGGCTTATACAATCACTATCTATTAACCAACTTTCTGTAGAGTTATTGGTAACAAAGCATGATGCCACAAACAATTACTTCTCATTTGGTTAATCAACAGCAACCTTGACTTCACCTTGTTGTTGTTGAGATTTACATAACTTCTCCATACGCCCTAACTATCCACACTTATTACATCTTACATCAAGCCTCCGCTGACATCTTTTTTATGGATGATTAGTCTTTTTACAATGAAGATAGGGTAGATAAACTTGTTTATTGTTATTCTTATTATTGTTGCTTAAAGCTACTCCAAGCTTATTATTGTTTCGTTTTGTTTTTGCAGTTTGGCGTAAAAAGCTCCTTGCATAGATCCATCTTACCTCATAATCCTCTTTTGCTCTTGCGTCTGTAATGCATTTAACAGTTTTACCAAGGTGATGCTTGATAGGTCTTTAGAATTTTACAGGGATGAAATTGTGGCCTCAAATCTTTTAGGGATTATGACTAGGACTTTCTGAACTATTCTTAAATTAGAGAATATGGTACCAAGAATTCCTAGCCTGTTGATGATACTAAGAAGTCTTATAAGTAGTCCTTAATTATTTCTAATTCCTTCATCCTTTGTGTCTTGAATTTGCGAATCAAATTTAGTACTTGCATGCCTTTGACTCGTTCATTTCCTTCATATTCCTCCTTTAGGAAGTCCCAATTTTCTTTAGTTGTTTTCAATGTCATGATTTTGGTGAAAATTGTAGGTGAGATAACTACAAACAAGTTGGCTCTTGCATTTGGTTTCCTTTGCCTCCTCTCTTTGTTGTTCTCAATTTGTGCAAGGCTTGTGTAACATCCCGTTATCGCATTTTAAGGGTTAGAATCTAAGAATAGTGTACATGAGAGATATTTGAGAAGTTAGAAGGTGCATTTCATACTTATGCATAATATACATACACGCATATGTGAATATTAATCATTGCACACATTAAAATGATTGTACTTGAATTCATTGACATCTTTCGAGTATAATTGATCTATAAATGTGATTATATTGAGAATTGTGGATTTTATGTATTGAAAATTGATTTGATAATAATAATTATTGGTCTAGAATTTTTGGTGAAATTTAGCAAATTTCTAAAATTTTGCGTATTTTTAGACTAGAAAAATGTCAAATGGTAAGAGAGTTTATAAATGGTAGTAGAAATAAGAGTCAAATAGAAGTGGAGATTTTGATAAATGATATTGGGATTTATTGACAAGTGTCATTGAAAATTGGGAGACAATTGGAGTAAAAATTGGAGACAAACGGACTAGATAAATAAAAGACCATATCTTTATCCCACGAAATGTGGCAAAGGACAAGTTTCACTTGCCAAGCCATATCCTTATTCCATGATTCTTTGATATTGAAAGACCATTAAAGTGTCTGGAATCTTGCTTTCTTCTTCTTCTTCATGACTTTCTTCATCTTCTTTAAGCTTCTTCACTTGCATGACACTTACCACCTCCACCAACGTAAAACCTTATCCTTATATTTTCTTTCACTTGCTACTCTCACCTTGTTTTCTTCTTTATTTTGCACAAGAAAACCTAAACCTCCCAACCTCCATGATGACGTAAGTGGGTTGTATGAGAAGTTAGGTCTTTTGGTGTTTTTAAAGAACTTAGAGTTTTAGCAAGTAACATGTTAATTCTCATTAGTAGTATGAATATGAAAAGAATATTATGATTAATTCATATTACATGATCATGAGAATGGTGGTCATTATACATGTGCATCGTGGATGAAGAATGAGAATATTGATGTTTTGTTTCTTTGATTGTATAATGAGTAATAATAAAGAGATCATGTTTTAAATTTTAGTGTGATAGTTTAGAAGTGAAATGAACATGATAATGGAGTAAGATATGTGTGCAAAAAATATGATGAATGTGTGAATATGAAATGTTTTGTTTTGGTGTAATGATCAATCATAGAATATGAATTGTTCAGGATTGATATTGAACTAAAATGGAGGTAGGAATGAAGAGGAAATAATGAGGATATAATCTACAAATGATAGACTAAGCAAAAGAGATGAACTAGGATGAAAAGGATGATAAAATGTGCAGGAATATGTAGATGTAGTGTTTCCACTTAATATGCATCTGTATTATAGCCATATCTTAATCTGTATATATCTAAATGGGATGATTTTAAGTTTACATTAAACTAAAGACAAATGGATATATTTTTCATGAAGGAATCAAAATTAAATTCTATCTCTAAGAGTTTTAAATTTTTATTTGAAGTTGAGTACTAGGTGCTATTGTAGTTTGAGTATAGTAGGTAGTATTTTGAGTATATCTTGTAGAATACTGAACTAAATTATGTGAACTTAGTGTCATTAGAAACTTAAGACATATAGGAACAATTGTTTAGAAGAGTGTATTACTTAAATCCTTCTTTTTCGTTGTCAAAATGGCCATACAAATTGATATGAAAATATGTGTTGGAGAGTAGCTAAATGAAGCTTGAATATTGATCATTAGATAGTGCACGATCATGACAGAGAGGAAACCTCAGAGGAGTCACATGATTATGACAGAGAGGAAACCTTAGGTGTTGGACCCCGATCTTAGAAATATTAAATTAAATTAAATGGATGTTTTTGAGTATATATGTGTTGTGGGTGTTTTAGAGTTAAATGAAATTGATGTGAAAAAGAAGTGGATTTTGGTTTTTGATGACTTGGAAATTCTGAATAAATTTGTGTGTGTAAGGGTACCATGAAAATTA
>JANSVA010093593.1:0-10887 GCA_025504915.1 Erythroxylum reticulatum
ACAGCCGATGAACAAGATATCGAGTGATCAAGTCGAGAGTCAAGGCATCACGCCAATTTGTACATTTTGTTCTTTTGAAGTTAGATCACGTAAAACAAGGCTTTAGTCACATTTTGAGGAACTATTTGTTCTTGTAAAGTTGGTATTTTTGGAACATGATGTAAGGTGGCTCGAAATGCCCACCAAAGTGTTGTAAAAACTTTATTCTTTTGATATTAATGAAGTGTGAATGGCACATGGATGATGTGAGTTGAAATTAGATATACATGAAGAAGCAATCGACTTGAGTTGACGATTTTGGAACATAAATCGTTGATATATATATAAGCGAGATACTATGGAAACGAAGATAGGAAGTATGGCTGATCAAATGTAGTTGAAGGTGATGAGACAAATGAGATGAGATTTGAGAGTTTAATAAAATCATTTTGGTAGCTGAATGGTTATGCTCAGAACCTTCCAAGTTTGGTAGCTGAATGATAGCAAAATTTCAAGTCTTCCACAAGGGAAAATTTTTTGTTCTGATTTTAGGGAAAAATCTGGATTAATCTAGGATAAATTTGACAAGTTGTCTTCATAGCAGTTGTAGCTTGTCTTTTTAGCTTTCCAATGCTATAAAACATGAAGTTTTTGGATATCGGAGTCAAAAGTTATGGTCCTTATAAGTGGAGATGCTCAGGAGTATAGGACGTATTGTCTGGTGTTGACGTGTCGTCTTGAGGATGCTTCGTCTAGTGAGGATATATCATCTTGTGAAGATGCTTCGTCTGGTGAGGATGTATCATCTTGTGAGGACACTCCATCTTATGAGAACATATCGTCTTGCGAGGACACTTTATCTGGTGAGGACGTTTCGTCTTGTGAGGGCGCTTCGTCTTGTGATGACGTGTCGTCTGGTAAGGACAAATCATATTGTGAGGACGCTTTGTCTAGTGAGGACGCTTTGTCTCGTGAGGACGTATCGTCTGGTGAGAATGCTTCGTCTAATGAGACGCTTCTTCTGATGAGGGCACTTCGTCTGGTGACGTCATATCGTCTAGTGTACTATTCATCTAATCTTATTGCCTGGTCACATTTTTGACCCTGTAAAGGATCGAATTTCACTTTGAAGTCTTCATGAAAGTTATAGATCTAGAAGTTCTCTTTCAAACTATCTAATAATGACCCCAATTCGATGGTTTTTAAGAAAGTTATGCCAATTCTCCCAAGAGAGGTACAATATAATTGAAGACAAAAACATACTTGATTCTTTTGGCCATAACTTTATCACTCGACCTCCAAATGAAGTGATTCTTGAAGGAATAGATTCCTAATAAATTTTTATACCTCTCCATAAAAATTGGAAAATAATTATGTAAAGAATATGAGGTATTGGTTGGAAGAGCATAACCGGGTTATGAACGTACTTGGATTTTTAGGCATATCTTGAGCTATAGAGCTCCGAATGAGGTGGTTCTTGTTCAAAATAAACAAGAGGCTGAAAGTTGCAATTGTTTTGAAGAATTCAAATTGTGAATTGGTATTTAACTGGTGTGGGCACATCACCCTTATGGGATGATGGCTAATGAGGATTCATTGAAATAACCCCCAAAGGAAACCCGCGCATGCTTTATAACTTCGAAAACTACAGGGCATTAGGCTTACAACTCTGATGTTGGGCTTCGAAAGTGAGGTCCAACAAAGTTTATATTTATGGTAATTTTTTAGATGAATGATATGCATTATGCATGGCCTTGTTAATGTTAATTATCAAAATTGAAAGTTGAACCGGAAACTTGAAACTTGAAACAATCTAAATGTAAAATTTACACCGATAATATTGAATTTGTAAATTTGTAAATACTTAAATCATTAATTGACACATTCTTAACATTTGTGAAATGGTATTTTATTTTTAATATTTGGATATTGAGTTTAGGTAAATAATTAGTTGAGTATAAAATTATGCAATTGGAAATTAATAATAATTCGGTTGTAGTTAATGATAGTATTTGCCTATTTAATAGTTTTGGGTAAATAATTAATTGAGTATAAAATATGTTGAACTTTAATTATTTGGTAATATATATGTGTAGGGTTTCATAAATATTTATAATAGATAATGTGTGAAAGTAGGGATGTAATAAATGCATCCGAAAAAGAACTTTTTTTGTCAAATTGTGAATATGTTGTAGACTTGTAGGTTGCAATCATTTGTACTTAGATTTATTAATGTCAATTAAAAATTGTAAAAGCAACATATATATTTAAGAACTAAATATAGAATGGTGTATATAATATTATGATTTGCTAGAAATGAAAAGAAGATTCAAAGCTTTAAATAAGAAGAAAAAACATTTCCAAAGAAGCTCTATCCTTCAACTTGATCCTCATGTTATGAATATATCTTTCAACTTGATCATCATGTTATGCATATATGTGTATGAACAATTTTATAAGATATGTCAATCATTATTTGGCAATTATGTAAATTATATCATACCCTTCAACTTGATCCTTATGTTTGAAACTTTAAATTGAATTTGTTAGAAATGGAAATTGTTTGTGTATGATTTGTGGAAGTTGGAAATCGAAATTGTTGAAAATTGTTATAAATGGAAATTGTTTTATGAATGTATTGTGATTATTAGAAATGGAATTGGAAATTGTTGGAAATGGGAATGAAATTATGAATGTTTTGTGATTATTGGAAATGGAAATTGTTGAAATTTGTTGGAAATGGAATTGGAAATTGTTAGAAATTGTTGAAAATAGAATTGGAATTATGAATGTTTTGTGATTGTTGGAAATGAAAATTGATGGAAATTGTTGGAAATGGAATTGTAATTATTAATGTTTTGTGATTGTTGGAAATGGAAATTGTTGAAAACTAGTGAAAATGGAATTGGAAATTGTTGAAAACTATTGGAAATAGAATTCAAAATTGTTGGAAATAGAATTCGAATTATGAATGCTTTGTGATTGTTAGAAATAGAAATTGTTGGAAATTATTGAAAATGGAAATTTTTTATGTATGTTTTATGTTATTATATATGTTGATTATTTTGCATTGTTAACTTTTGACTTATAGTGAATTCTGTTCCATGAAATTGAATTATGTGTAATGTAATCATACAGAATGAGTTATATTATATAAGATGAATAAGAATATTATGTTCTGAAATTATGTGTTATTTACTTTTATATATGCATTCATTTATTTTTACAGATAAATGGAAGAAAGTTCAAGTACTCCTGATCAATCCATTTCTGGAAGATATAATAATTCAGCTTGGGCTTATGCTGCATTAGTTCCCGGTATGAGGAACCATACTATTTGTTTATTTTGTAATAAAAAATTGAAAGGTGAACGAATCACCCGATTAAAAAAAATTAACTAGGGTTAAAGGAGATGTGGAACCCTGTAAAAAAGTTAGTTATGATCTAAAATGGCAGATGAAAACATTGCTTGATGAATATCAATATGAGAGAGATAGAAGGGAAAGGTTGAATTTTTTAAATTGGTAGTGGAAGTTCATTTTCTAGTTTCTGTGGTGATTTTGGAAATGTTGAAGGTGGACGTCTTAGTCGTAGTTGTAGTCGCAGTGGTGGTAGTGGTACTAGTAGTATTCCATCTCAGGCTCAACAAAAAGTACCTGAATCTGATGTAAGGAAGAGAAAAAGGCAGCTAACTAGTTTCTTTTCACCACGAATAACTTCTAGATCCCATCCTTCAATTCATAGTCCAATGCAATCAAGAAATACAACTCACAATGCCGATATGGCAGTAGCTGATGGTGGTATGATACGAGTTCATCATTCAATGCTTCTCAGTCTTATTATTATCAACTTATGATGGACGTAATAGCCTCTTATAGTCCAAGATACAAAGGTCCTTCGATTGATGACTTAAGAGATAAACTTTTGAGTGGTGTTGTTTTTAAAATTGTAAGTTATTTGGTTGAAAGAAAAGTGAATTGGGGTACTTATGAATGTTCAATCATGTGTGATGGTTGGACAAATAGAAGATAATAGCCTATTATAAATTTTTTGGTTTATTCTACAAATGGCTCTATGTTTTTGAAATCTATTGATGCATCTAGCCTTTTTAAAAATACTAATACTTTGTTTGCGATATTTGATAAAGTTGTGAATAATGTAGAGACGAAAAATATTGTTCAGTTTATTACTAACAATGATTCCACTTATAAAGCGGATGGAAAAAAGCTGCAGAATACATATAATACATTTTTTTGGACTCCTTATATTGCACATTGCATTAACCTAATGCTGGAGAATATAGGGGATCCTAGGTATTTTCCTATTAATGATGAGACTATGTAGAAAGCTAAAAAGGTGACAAAATTCATTTAAAATCGTGCATAGATATTGAATTTGATGAGAAAGGAATTTACCAATGATAGGAATTTGTGTCATCCTAATATGACAAGATTTGCCACAAATTTCTTATCACTTTAGTCTTTTGTTTCGATGAAGAAAGAGTTAAGACAAATGTTTACAAGTGATAAGTGGATTGCATCTCAACATGCTAGGTCTAATGCTGGAGTAGAGGTTTGTAATATTATACTAGAAGATGGAGAACTTTGGTCTCAGTGTCAATTTGTTATCCGAGTTTGTGAGCCTTTGGTGAGGGTGCTTCACTTGGCTGACAATGAAGAAAAGCCAACAATAGGTTATATTTTTGATGTCATGGAAGGAGTGACGGAAGCAATTAAGGCCAATTTGAAACATAGGCCTTCTTTATACACATCATTTCTTTCAATCATTAATGAGCGAAGGAAAAGACAAGTTTCTTCTCCATTGTTTGCAACTTGTACATTTTTTAATCCTAGTGTCTATTTTAGATTGGATCTTACTAAGCAAGCTGAAGTTAATAGAGAAATGCTTTTAACTATTACAACAATCGTTAGCAGTGACGCGATACAAGATCTTTTAAGCTAACAAATGAAGCTTTACAAGTTGTCTTATGTGGATTTTGGAATGTTAATTGCTATTCGACAAAGAAAAAAACTTTCTCCAGGTAATGCTTATTTCCTTTTTCTTATTTGTTGAAAATTAATTATCACTTTATTTTATTTATAACACTACTTTTGTTATCTTATGGCTTACAGTTTTTTGATGGGATCAATTTGGAAATGGTGTTTCAGAATTGAAAAGGTTTCGAATTCGGATTTTAAGTCAATGTGAGAGTACAACAGGTTGTGAACAAAACTGGAGCACATTTGTATTTATCCAATTAACGAAAAGGGATAGATTGGAGCATAAGAGGTTGAATGACTTAGTTTTTGTTCGTTACAATTTAAAACTTCGAAAATGGTATGTTATTTTCATTCTTAATTTTGATATAATTTCTTATAATTTTCTAATAGTTCAATTTCATTGTTTACTAAGAGTCTTAATAGCACAACTAGTTCAACTGATCCAATTTCCATTAACAATATTGATCTTTTGGCGGATTGGGTTTCTGAAGAACCAAATTTAGTAGATGTTAATAACTTGGAAGATAATCTTGGATGGGATAGCATTGACATGTCATTTAGTGCATTAAATTTGAATTATAATGATAATGAAGCTCCTTTTGGACCCCGAATTTATTTCAATTATTATCAATTTAATTCTTTCATTATTTTTAGAATTGAATCATTAAATTGATGGGCATAAATAGAGATTTGAATTTAGTTGGGAAGATTTGAATTAAGTTAGAGTTCATATGGTGTTTAAGAAGATTAAAGGAGTTAGGAGGTAAATGAAAGAAGGGGCAAAATGGGAAGACCAAAGGAGAGAAGGGGTATTTTTGGAAAGACAAGATCAAAATTTGGTCTTATTTAAGAAGAAGAAGAAGAAGAAGAACGTGGTCGGGCATTCTAGAAGAAGCTAGATGCGTGGATGAGAGAGAGAAAAAAGAGAGATTTCGGTGGTTGAGAGAAAAAAAAAAGAGAGAGATGAGCTAGGGTTTCTTCATTTCTTAGCTTTTAAGAGAGATTTTGAAGTGGTTCAAGAAGAGAAAAAGGTAGAGGAAGAGAAAAGCTTCAATTTGAGCCAAAGATCTATTCATTTGGTGAATAAGCAAGGAAATCAAGGTGGGTACATGTTTATAATAGAGTAAATAAGCCACTACATGTTTTATTTGAATCAAGAAAGTTTAACGATTTCAATTGCATCATGAGTGTTGCATCTATCATTTCTTGAATGATTTGAAAATCTACTATATGTTTGATATATGAATTGTGTTGTTATGTAAAAATATTTTGAAAAAGAATTTTTATGAAAAGATGCATGTAAATGGAATCATGTTTTCAGAAATGGTTTTTGAAATACCTCATGTTTATGAAAAATAACTTTCCAAGAAGTGTTATTTTGGGCAATATGTTTACAAGATGTGAAATATATGATTATGTGGGTTTGTGGTGGTCCACTAAGTTAAGTCACATGCACGTTGATCAAGTTAAAGGCTTCTCCCGCCCGCCCGCTAGTTGCATGGAGCCTCTTCATAGACTCCCATAAGTTCACGACTACGCAAAACCATTATGTGGGATTGCGTTAGTACGTTCTGTTCACGGCAACACAGGACCCTTAAGGGAAATGTGTAGTGCATTCTATTTTGGATCCATCAAAACCATTCTGATGTGCTTATGTGCCTATAATATGTGAACAAGATTAATGCTTTCATGTTTTATGGATTGTAATTTGACTACGCAATGAGAAACATATGTTTTGTGAACTCAATGAGAATTTTCTACGGCAAGTAAATGTTTCCAAATGTTTTGTTTTTTGTTCCATTATAAACTATTACCCACGAGTTGTCAAGCTCACCTCCTTTTTCATCCCCTCTTCAGGTGATAGCTAAGAGATCAAGTGATAAAGAGCTTAAGGGAATTACTCCAAATTTGCTTATCTTGTATTTTTGAGTTGGTTTTGCGAAAGCACAATGTTATAGTTGCATACCAAGTTTATTTGTTTAAGAATCGTTGTAATTTGAGATTTTGAGACAATGATGTAATGTGGCTTGGAATGCAATTAAAGATATGTAAAACTTTTTTTCCTTTGATGTTAAGGAAATATGAATTGTGTATAAATGATATTGAGATGATTATCAACTTAAGCAGATGGTTTTTGGAACATAAATTGAGGATACTCATATATATGTATGCATAAGCGGCATACTATGGAAAGGAAGATAAGAATTATAACTGAGCAGATGCAGTTGAAGGTGATGAGACAAATGAGTTGAGATTTGAGAGTTTAATGAAATCATTTTGGTAGCTGAAGGTTTATGCTCAGAACACTCCAAGTCTTCCATAAGGGAAAATTCATGTTTTGACTTTAGGGCAAAATCTAGATTCATCTAGGATGGATTTGACAAGTTGAATTCATGAAATTGTAGCTTGTTTTTCTAGCTTTCCAACGTTATAAAGTATGAAGTTTTTGGATATCGGAGGAAGAAGTTATGAGCCTTATAAGGAAAGATACTCAGGAGTATAGTTTGTATCATCTGATGACATCATAGGGTGCTTCGTCTTGTGAAGACGTATCATCTGATGAAGATGTATAGTCTAGTGAGTGCGCTTCATCTGGTGAGGGCGCTTCGTTTGATGAGGTCATATCATCTGATGATGATGTCATATCATTTGGTGTACTATTCAACTGACCCTATCATTTGGTCCAAATTTGACCCTTTAGAAGATAGAATCTATTTTCAAAGCCTTCATATAAGCTATAGATCTTGAAGTCTTCTTTTGAAAAATTTAAAGAAAACCTTAATCTGAGTTCTCTAGAGAAAGTTATGACCATTCTTCCAATTCATCTAACCCTTCGTCTAGGTTCATCTGATCCTATCGTCTGGTCCCACTTTTGACCCTGCAGATGATAGAATTTGTCTTCAAGGTTCATGAAGGTTGTAGATCTTGAAGTACCCTTTGGAACCATCTAAAGAATTACTTAATCCAATATCTCTAGAGAAAGCTATGCTAATTGCAAGATATCTTCTGTGTACTGTTCATAACCTTCTTTTAGTCATTGTTCACATGATCCTATCATTTGGTCCCATTTTTGACCCTCTAGATGATAGAATTTATAGAATTTATCTTTGAGGTCTTCATGAAAGTTGTAGATATTGAAGTCCTCTTTCGAACTCTTCAAGAATGACCTCGATTTGATATTCCTAGGGCAAGTTACACCTTTTGTCCCTAAATAGGTTCAATATGATTGAGGATGGAACCTTGTTTGATTCCTTCAGCCCAATCTTTGTTATTCAACCTCCAAACGAAATGATTCTTAGACCATTAGATTTCTAACACATTTTTTACCTCTCCATGGAAGTTTATAGCTTTGATAGTGAATTGAAAAGTAGTGATTTAACCAAATTAAGAGTTGGGGTTCATTAGAAGTTTAAGACAAAAAGGGGAAATAAGTTTTATCAAGAAATCAATTTGTAATTCCAGTTTGACGTTTCCCAAAATCTGTTCACAAATAAGGGAAATAAGTTTGTTTGGACATTTGACCAGTGTGGACGCCACTCATATGGGATGGTGACTAATGAGGGTTCCTTGAAATAACCCTATAGGATAATATGCTCACACTTCATGACTTCGAATGATGGGTTCCGGAAGTGGGGTCTTACATTGTTTGATATCAGAGCCCAGAATTGAGACCTTAAATGGGCGTTTTTGAAAGACATGTCAAGTTACATGCATTTTAGTCATGTCATAGTAGACAGTAGTACCTGACCCTTAGTCTGAGTCACATGTGTATGAATCACATTTATGAGCATTTGTTAAGAGGTTGAGTTGAAAGAAATAGTAAGAAGAGAATGATGATCTGATAGAATGTGAGAAAATGAAAGTTTGTGGATTTTAGAAATAAGAAATATTACGTAGTTTGATATATAGATATAGATGCAGTACATATGATTATGTTAGTGAATATGGTGATGAAATTTTGTTGTGGATATGTACTTGAATTGATTTGGATGTGAATATATTATTATGAATTGTTTGAGGAAAATAGGGAGACAAGTAGAAATGATGAGATTAAAGTGCACAAGTAGAATGTAAGGAAAACATAAATTGCTAAGATCTTAAGAAGATGAAATTGGAACCTAAGTAGTTGTTTGATTAATATGACAAGAGTTATAATATTCCATAAGAATGTGTTAGTGGAATTGAGATCAAAATTTTATGATGATTATACATCTATAATTTTGAATCAATAGCGAATATATATATGTAAGATATAATGTGAGGGATAATTGGAAGACGAGATGAATGATAGCGATATATGTACAAGTTCAAAAAGTTAAGTTGAATTGTTATTATAAGTACCTATCTGATAATGGGATCATCATAACAAGCGAGAATATTGAGCACATATATATTATATGTGTGGAGATGATATAAGAAGCAATCTATGACTTAGTGGATATTTGTTAGTCTATAGTTTAAAGTCTATGAGGAACTAGAGTAACACATGAAAGTGCTTATAATGATCAATCAGAGATAGATTGAGATTATTGATGATGTTACAATGAGTAATGAATTCAAAGATAAAGAGAAAAATATCATCTAGGATCAATAGAGATAAAAATGTGGACAAAATGGGATGATTTGATGATGCACATCTAAGCATATGTGACAGTAATTATGTCGACTACTTCATTGAGTTTTGGTAATTAGAACATTATGACCTTGTAAGAACGATAGAAATTGGTCCTCTTGAGGAATTAAGGATAGCTGATAAAATGATGATGATAACAGATGATTGATAAAAATTTCATGAATAGTATTGATGATAGTAGTAAGAAATCTTATTTTTAAGAAGAATTTCACTATATTAGATTAAGCAGATCAGATAGTATATTAAAGATGATCAATGAAAGAACAAATCGGAGATGAATCCATAATGATTCCAAAGTAAATATTAGAGTCATATCCTTAGCGGAGATTTAAGCATAAAATGTAGAATATGCTACTGAAAGTGTATGCACTATGGTTGATGTAGTGCATCCAACTATGTGATTGGATTTTCGAAATTGAAGAGACATTAATTTCTACTATGAAGAGTATATAAGTCTATATTATATTCTGTGTAAATATGTTTGAGAGATAAAATCTGACCTGAGGAATGTGCTGCAGACACAGGAAGTTAAAATTGAAAATAAAATAGAAATGTATGGAGAAACTAGTATGAATAAGCAAACATTAGAAAAATTCAATGTGAAATTTGAGGAAATCGAATGAATTGAGAAAATCATTCGAGAAAGGAAATCAATTGGGAAATTGAAAATAACATGAGATAGTGCTACCTCATTAAGAAATTATTTATTTAAAGAATTACGAGAACTAATCAGGGGCACATGGAGTTTGATAACAATTTTTGAGTTAACGATTGCCCTGACAGTACTATGGTATTGAAGATTACAGTGATCCAAGCAAAACTTGATGATGTATTAAAGGTATTCGAAAGATTGAGAAGAATAGTTTCACTACTTGAAGAAAAACAAGTAAATTGTATGAGTAATGAAAGTAAAGAGAATTTTGAGGAATTATACTGATATTAATTATATCATACAGATTTAGAGATATTATAGTATACAATGATATTAAGAGATTTGGGTAAAATCTAATGCAGCATTATAAAGTGATTTCATATGTATAGAGATAACTAAAGTCCTATGAGTTGACTATTTGATACATGATTTAGAGTTGCTATTGTAGAGATTGCTCTAAAAGTTTGGATATATAGATGTATATATATGTATGTATACATATATATATATGTATATATATGTATATATAAGTATATATATATGTATACATATCTATATATATATATATGTATATATAAGTATAGACATATATGTATATATATATATATATGTCTATATATGTA
>JANSVA010093604.1:0-10887 GCA_025504915.1 Erythroxylum reticulatum
TTGGACCTTTGGCCTATAAGTTGGCTTTACCGAATGAGATGTCTCAATTGCATAATGTGTTTCATGTGAGTATGCTCTGAAGATATCGAATGGATCTGACACATGTAATACCGGCTCAGGAGATTGAGGTTGCTAGTAATTTAAGCTATATTGAGGAGCCGATCAAGATTGTGGGATTGTAGATCAAGCAGTTGAGGAATAGAGTCATTCCATTGGTGAAAGTCCTTTGGAGGAACCACTCAACTGAGAAAGCAACATAGGAAACAGAGGAGCATATGAGTAGACATTATCCCCACCTGTTTGAGCAAATAGGTAAGAATTTTGAGGACGAAATTTCTTTAAGGAGGGGAGAGTTGCAACATTCCATTCTTTTAGGAAGGTTAAAACGGTTTATATTAGTGATTAATATGAGTTAGAAAATACATTTCCATGTTCATGCATATTATGTTATACACATACATATGAATAGTGAAGTTGTGGTATATGAAAGTAATTGTACATGCATTCATGAATAATTCCGGGTATAATTAGATTGAGTTATGATTTTTAGGTGTTTTTAGAATTTTCAATTTATTTATATGGAAAATTCTATTGGTTACTAAGAATATTGCAATTGTGAATTTTGGTGATTTTAGGCATGAATTTTGGAAAATTATACAAATAGGAAACGACATCAAATGAAGCTTTAGAGATAGTTAGATTATAAAGATGAGAGTTCAAGGAGTTAGTTTGAAAAGAAGCTAAGTTAGAGCTTAGATATGAGGAAAGTGACAAGTGTCACTTAGGCTTGGTATTTTTGCTAGAAGTAGGTTACTGTTCTCTGAGAGTTGAGAAGTTAAGTTATATGTCTAAGTTCATTCTTCATGTCATCTTCTTAAAAAAAAAATTTCTTCCCATACACGAAGTTTTCCATCAAACCTCTTCTAAGAGATTTCTCTATTTTTCCTTTCCTACATTGTACACAGTGAAATATTCACAATTGTGTATAGAGGAGCAACTGGGACATCAACCTCCAGACATTGCCGGATCTTCCAGGCAGTAGCTTCGGGAGAAACTTGTGAGTCAACCTAGATGATTTCCTAGGATTGATTTACTTTGAATTTATTTGATGTGTTAGCTTCTAATTATAAATTGTTTATGATTTAATTCGAATTCTAGACTTAAAGTCTGAGGAGCTTGTTATATGGATATAGGTATTGGAAGTGTTTTGATTTGATCTAAAATCTTGTATGATATATAAATTCTCAATGAAAGTTGAATGCCAGACTTAGGTCCGATGATAATCAGTTTCTGATTAAACATCGCATGTGATTATCTGATATGGCATAATTAGTATTTGATGCATTTTATAAAATGTATGCTCAGATAAAGGTGTTGTGACTTGAGTATCCAGTATGAAGTGCTTCCACGTAAAGCTTTGCTCCATGATATATGTTCTGCATATAGAGTTATGCTCTGTAACTCTGTTTTGACTGAGCCCTATGGGACAATATTTGTATAAGTGTGTGATAGACACTCGGTCACAACAATAAGAACGAATGTGAGTCTCATGCATATAGCATTACAAGATCGATATCCATTGAATGAATATCTATGAAATATGTGATATGTGTTTGTGATCCGGTGAACTCATCAATGATGTTTCACTCGTTGAGTTGACAAAACTCACCAAAATTGCAACGTTGTCTTTTCAGGAACGAGAGACGACTTTAGCTACTGAGAGGCTCCACTACCGTGTAGATTGTGTTTCAATAAGAGCATGCATGGCTCAAAAGTTGGTCAGCTGGGACTTTTGGATGGCTTAGATAGATTTGACATGTTTTCCTCTTTCATGTGGTACATTTGTACTAGGTTTTGTTAATGTACATGTAGAAAGTGTCGAAAGACACAATGTAGACTCTTGGTTTGAGTAATGAAATGAGGAAAAGGAGATGGTTTTAAAAATATTGTGAATTTCTATTAATGCCTAATAAGTGATTTATGATATGATGCCATGTGAAGTGAGTGTAGTAATTGATAGTAGCTCACCCTTATCGTAGGATATGTGTTGAAATGACCTCCGGGTGTCCTGGTGGGTACCAGGGGTAAGGGGGAGCTACACAAAGTATACTATAATCTTTCTATTCTATCGGTGCATATGACATTTAAATATGAACCTACTATAATAAATGATCTAGGATGCCATATCTTATATCACAATTTTAACACTCAATAAATGTAAATTCCACAGTTGTTTTATTCATAACTAGGCATACATACTTAACTTCGAGTGTTATCCAGTCTCTATAATTTAACTCACTAATAATGTATATTAAGAGTATCTCACCTAAGGTAGAATTGTTATTATCTTAATATCGGCACGATTTAGGAAACATTTTAACTCCCTATATATATAGAAAAGAGAGTTGAACATATAAATAGGAAGGTGTAAAATAATGAAAGAAACAACTACAACCTACCTGTATATGTATACAATATTTAATTCATTAACTTCATAAAAATTAAGTGCATTAGTAAGATCAAATGACATAGTTAATTAGTCTTATGAATCCAAATTAGATTCATTGTTTCAAATTATACAAGCAATTTTCCTAATTGTAGTAATTATACAAATTAAAAAAGGAGCATTGTAGTAATTATACAAGCACTCTCTTAATTCATATGTAATCCCTTTATACTTAAAATAACCTCGAACATTCATTATAAATAAAAACTAACCATTTAATGGCTTGGACAATAGCATTGGCCAATTAATTCTATTACAAACTTGTGGTACATGTTATTAAAAGATCAATACAAGAAAACACAAAGGAATAAAATGTATTGAACCTTAATCATTCAAACAATACAAAAAATTAAAATATATTATGAAATATTAACATAGACATAAATACTAGTAAACTAAATATGTATTATAATCTAAAAAGGAAATAATTATGACTAATAGAAAGAGGAGAAGCTAAGAATCTTACTTGCCAAAGAAAAATTGATATTCTTAATCTTAGGAAGCATATTTCGTCACCTTAAAATTTTCCTACAGAAACAAATTCAATTATCAAAAACCAAAAACATCAATATGAAATAACAAAGTAACTTTTAGAGGGAAGAATAATAGTAACTCTAACCTTTTAGATAGACAAATGAAATGATACATTTTCAAATAGGGTGGCTTTTCTAAGTTAGAGACTAAATTATATGGATTAAGTTATTATTTGAAAGGTTTTTTAGATTAAATTAAATTGAATAAGAATTTAATGCAAGTATTTAAATGGCTTTCCAGTTCATGAAAAATGCCATTAAGTAGATGATGGATAACCTTGATTCTCTAATATATTTGTTTTTTTTCACCTATTTAAGTCAAAATTGATTAAAATTGATTTCCTTAAGGATGAGCAAAAGCGTAAGCATGGGAATATTTAATGTGCATGAAAATGGACATCTTTTTAAAAGTATTTTGCTTTATTTTCATGTCAAATTACCTTATTTTACTTAACTTAGATTTATTTTCATATAATTATAATAAATTAACTATAGGATGAAATTATTTAAGAATTATAGGCTATTTTAAGCAAAAATATGAAGAAAATTATAATTCTTAAAGGAACATAGATAGGCCTTTGTGTTCCTATTTATGCCCATATGCCAACTTATGTCTTGTGTGGATTAAGTAAAATAAGAGACATGAACTAGAATAGGGGTTGAAGAGAGATTCTTGTGAAATGGAAGAAATTTTATTATGTAATAAGTCCTTAACCATAGTTGTACTAAAAATCATATGCTAATTACAAGAGAAACAATATGATCCATAATATAGGGACACGATTGTTGTAAAAATCATGCATTAATTTCAAAATAAATGAGAAGATTCACGGCCTAGGGACATAGACATGCCAAAGACTTTATCTCTTCCATAAAAGACATAGATAGATCCATGACATAGGACATGTGTTGAAGGGTATGAAAACATATATAAATGTCAAATATCCTAATTTTTAGATAACTTTTAGAGACTACTGTTTAGACATTCCATTTGCTTAAAAGAGCCTAATTATGTATGGACCATAGGTTAGGTAATATGAGCTAAACAAGATGCTTGAGAGAGACCTACGTAATCTTTCTGGTGTTAAGATGAAATCTTTTGTGGATCTTATAGATCTTAGTGTATTTATAAGGGTGTTAGATTGGTATAGATATAGTTCAACGTACTAAAAAGTAGATGGTTGTATCTCGAGAGTAGAGAGAATGTAGTTTCAATATATAGAATAACCTATCAGTCTAATTTAACATATCCATTCTAGGTTAATTGAATCATAAAATAAAAATTTATAATAAGGGAAATAATTGTCTAAATTTTTGATATTATATTGAATTCTCTTCTGGTCAACGGTCTTACCACTTATTCTCTTATCTACCTATTTAGGTTTTATTTTATTTCAATTACTTTAATCAAAATCCATAAAATTCATTCTTTTATTTATTTAATAGTTAGTAGTTTTAGGTTTTCTAATTCTTACCATTTCCTTGAGGGATCAACTCTACTTACGACTATGTTACTTGCTAACGAAAGGTACACTTACCTTTGTTACTGGCAATAGATACCTAATACGAAAATTTATAACTAGATAGAGAAAATAATGATCTATTAATATACACATTTACCACAAATAACAAAAAAGTATATTTTATAAAGCATGTAATCTTATAAAACATAATAAAGAAAACTACCTATCAATGTTTATGATACTAAAGGTTTGCATTACACCTTAATATTTCACAAAATTTCTAAATAAGCCCTTGTCTTTATCTATGATTTCATTTTTCAAAAGAAATAAAATATTTATATTTCATTGATGAGAACAAAAAAAATCCATCAAATGATACACGAGTAATTACAAAAAACCCTAAAAATCATATAAGGTTAAAACCTCAGTCTATTGTGATTTAGTGTAACTTAAGCCTAAGCAGTACTCATACAAAAATAAGCACCAAAAGGATCCAATTGCTTGAGGATTTGTCAAATGGTGAGAAATTTCAGGGTCACTAGACACCCAATTTCTCAATTGTTTACTCAATGACGAGTATTTTTATTTGTACTGATACATATAAACCTTCATTTTTTTAGACAACATTTATTGGTTCATCTTTTTAGACAAATTACCAACCAAATTACAATATAATGTTCAAATCATCAATTTCGAAATCATAATATAATTTTCAAATTCTTAACAAAATCACAATATCAAGTTCAAATGCTCATCCAAATCACAACATAATATTTAAATTATTAATGAAATCATAATATAATGTTTATATCCTCAACCAAATCATAACTTAATGCTTAAAAACGATTCAATTTGTTGATTCACCATCATCAACATGAGATTTTGTTAGAGTTAATTTTTTTCTTATTTTGACAACTTATCTCAAGATGCTATAATTTTGATTGGAAATCTTTTTCTCTCGCAAAAGTTACTTTCTCCTTATATCAAGATGCTATAATTTCTTTCATTAATTATGTGTTCTTATCTCCTAACCAAAACTTTTCTTTTAAATAAGAAAATTGATGATTGTCAATCGATTACAAAATATATTACAAAAATATAATCTAACTACAACATATTCTTATACTATAATCTAAGCGTAATTCTTTACAAATATATCAATGTATGGGTTTAGTACCTCAACCAATGATTAAACCAATACCTCAAACTAGTAAAAAACATAAACTGATGATTACCTATACAATCAAACCACAAACAAAAACCTAAATGATCAAAGTAGTACATAAAACCTCGTAAAAAGAAAACCCACTTACCTCAACCGATGAAGAAATGAAGACGCAAAAGGAAGAAGGGAACGGAAGCACGCAAAACAACAAGGGAACCGAAGCACGCGAAGAGGCATAAAGAAGACATAAAATGGAATCGAAGAATGCAAAGGAAGAAGATGGATGGAGGGAAGGGAACTGAAGCACATATAGACGGAGATGGTGATAGAGAACCAACAACAAAAGAGAAAACGAAAGAGAGGAGAAAATGAGCATCAACAAGGGGGAATGGGTTTTGTGGGTAGGTTAAATGCTTAATATCAAACGATGTCATTTTTGATTTATTAAAAACGATAAAGCCAAAGCTAACGATGATGTTTAGGTTTTAATTTTATTGATGGAATAACTCTTCCATCAGTAAATCATCTACAAAATTTAGTCCTATCAATACACCCCAAAGCTTATTTTTGCTACCAAGGATTCTCGGCAAACTTACAGACAGAAATGGCTATTCCATCACTATATTCTGTCAAAAAATTTGCTAGGATAATTTCCCTCCATCTTTAAGGACAAAAAATGTGTTCGTCACTAAATGCAATTTTTTCCGACAACTTTACCAACGGGAATTGATTTTCTGTCACTGATTGGTATTTTTACCGTCAATAATTTGTAATTTTCTTGTAGCGTTTATTAACCTTCTTTATTATCTTTAATTTAGATCAAATTTGATTTTCATAGTCTTAATTTTTATAAAAACTTGTAAATAATAATTGTCTAGAAAAAATTTAAATTCCAACATTCTTCGCCTTTGACATATATTAATTACAACAATTGTAATGAAAATAAGAAACAATAAAGGCGGTTAAGAAGATCGAAGGAGTGGTCGACCAATATAAAACATTTGATCTAAAGATAATAAAAGTCCATTATTAGGTTTTGTAAGATTTTCAATATGAGAAAATATCAAATATATGTTTCACATGCAACATAGATCTAATACAATCACAAATATCTAATATCTCAAGTATGGAATACTACAATAATACTTGTATGATTTGAAACGTATCACTGCTTTGTTTATTGGTCTTAATTTCTCTAAATTTTATGTTAAATTGTAATAGAAAGACTTTTTCTCTTGTTGAATCTTAAACTACATCAGGAAAAAAAACACCTGTATAGGATTAATGATTTATATCCCCTATGTTTTATAAATATATAGGTTTATCAAAGTATTTGTATATGTCCTGCAAGCATAGGATCATAGTTAGTTTATGTATTTGTCGATGACCATTAAAATGCTTAAATCGATATAAATCTTAAGACTTTCACCCATATTAAACTAAATGACTGATAATAAAATGATGATCACTTATATATATATATATATATATGACAACGTACTGTCATAATGCATGAAATCCATATAACTATATCAAGAGCAAAATACAATGATCTCTAACTAATAGTACTAGGAACCTTAACAAACTCATATTATATAAATGTCTCTAAAACAAAACTGTCAAAGTCCTTTAGTCAATGAATCATCTAACATATGTTTAGTCTTGATGTGCTTTACTATAATGCCATCCTTTTGTACCATTTCCTTTATGGTCAAGTACTTGACTTCTAAATGCTTAGACCATGTAATATTCTTATTGTTGTTACTGAATAATATAGTAGAAAGATTATTACAACATTACTAAATGGGATTAGGAACTAAATCAACTACAGATAACTCAAAAATCAAGTTCTTGAGCCAAACTGCATGTGAAGCAGCCATATAGCATGTTACAAACTTTGAATACAAAGTCGAGGAAGTCATTAGTGTCTACTTGACACTCTTCCACAAAACAATACCATCTACTAACATAAAAATATACCTTAATGTGGACTTCACATATCTAGACACATAACAAAATTTAAATTTGCATAACTACTAAGGTCTAAATTATTGACTTCTTTTAATCTCGATATAAAATCCTTAGCTCCTTTAAGGTATCTCAAAACTCATTTAATTGCATTCTAGTGGTCTATTCTTAGGTTAGCTAGATGCCTACCCAGTAGTCCAACAATGAATGCAATGTCTAATCTAGTGCATTACTGGCCATATATCAGGCTGCCAATTATACTAGAATAAGGAACATTATAGTCCCTCTCCCTATATATCATTCTTTGGACACTGTGCCAAATAAGCTCTCACCATAAGAGATAGGATGTAGCACCCCTTACCCTTGGGTACATATCAGGACACTCGGAGGACGTTCCATTATATAACCTATGATAATGACGCGCTACATTCAATCATAACATTCACTTAACATGGCATCATGTATCTTTGTTCTCTTATAAACATCATAAGGAAAGTCACCATAATTTTAGAAACAAAAATTTTCTCATTTCATTTCATAAAAACCGAATTTACAATGTAACTTTTAAAATATCATTTGAAGTATTTACATGATCCAAACTTAATACAAAAATACGATACATGAAAGAGGAAATATACAAAGTCTATATAATCTGTCCATATCCAGCTGACCGACCTTTGAGCCATTCCTACTTGTCCCCAAAAGCAAAAGTCTACACTGCTAGTAGCGTCCCTCAGTAGCTAATATCGTCTCTTGGTCCTAAAAAGTCAACATTACAATTTTGATGAGTTTTGCGAACTTAATGAGGTAACCATCATCGATGGTTTACTTAATTTATACAACACATCAAACATACAACAAATAATTCACATCTTTACATTTTTGTATAATTCATCACATATCATATTCTCATTCAAAGGTAAGACAAATTTTTCATTTCAAACAGTCAAACACACATATTAACATGCTTATGTGACTCTTGTCTCATTTATTTCGTTGTTGTGATCATGTGCCTAAGTTGTCCCGTATCTATTGTAGATACCGGACTCATTTATACTGTCCCTTATCCATTAGGGATACAGAGCTTATTTTATATAGTGAGCCTTTAGCTCTTAATCACATTGGAGCTTTTAGCTCATTTTTGGTGGCTGCTCCGATCACAACTCTCATTATTTGATCATACATTCATGTATGAAATGCATCTCACATTTTCAATCAATCATTTTCATGCTTGCACATTCACATTTAAATCACATTTTCTATTGGACCTAAGGTCTGGTATTTAACATCTTAAAGCAACACTTATTTCTTTACATTCACATACAATGAACGTTCCAATATCTCATTCATGCATCAAACACCTCGGAATTTCAAAGTCCATAATCAACACAATTCAATTCACATTTATGCAGCAATTCAAAACATAATCTAACACAACAAATAATTGAGTAGAACCGTCTATGTTACTCACTAGTTGCTCCTGAAGCTAATGCCTAGAAGTTCCAGCAACGTCTGGGGGTTGACGTTCTTTTTACTCCTCTATATCAAATGACATATACATATGTCACAATTTGCACACTTATAGGTTTTCAATAATGCACATGTATTTGTATGCAATATGCACAACGCATGTTATGACAATCCTGGGTATCACTCTATTATCCTCATCATGTAAACATTCATATTTCCAATCTCACATATGTATCATTTATACTTAGGCTTATATCTCACTAAAACCATAAAAATCAAAATTCATAACTTATTTGATCAATTCAGATTTTTTTTCCCGAATATACCTTCGGTTATACTGTTCATGATCAATCCGACCACTAAAATGAAATAATTTGGCAATAATTTCTTCTAAAAAGTTGCTCTCTTGTCTCTTAAGTTTATAATAACTCTAAGGTCATTCAATTCGGTTCATTACTCTGAAAGTTATACTCCAAATACTGTAGACTAAGCATATTAGAAATTCAGCTAATGCATGATCATGCTGTCAAGTTGTACAACTCATATCTCTCAATTATAATATCCAAAAATTACAAACTTTATATCCATTAAAAGATGATAAGAGATTAAGATACAACTTTTGTCAAGAAGGTTTGGCCTATGTCAATACAGTTTATTTGATAACTACAAGATATGATTTCTCTCTCAGGTAGTGTTATAGCCTAAGCTAAGACTCAATTTCAAGCAAGATTTTAAAATTCTTAAAGACAGAATTAAAAATTGATGTCTTCATGAAAAGTATAGTCTTACACCTATAGTTTAGTCCAGATTAAGAATCATCTCATTTAGATGACTACAAATCAAGTTATGTGTAAGACATAGAAGCATAATCAGTGAACATGTCACAGTTACATTCTCTAGCATTCATCTTCCAAATTTTCAGATTTTATAACATCCAACCTCATGCACCTAACACATCTTGTACATAGATCACCCTTTGTACTTTGTTTACTCTTCATTATCAAATCCATTCCAACTCAATATCATTAACAAACAGATCATAACTAAAAATCAAAACCAGAAAATCTTTCACATATTTCAACAGTGAAAAATAGAGTATATGCATGTAAATCAACTTGCATGAATTTTTGCACTCCTCTCATTCACATTTTTATTGATCTTTCAACACCAAAAATCATTTTAACACTACCTTATAACATATTGATTATCAAAACTGAAAAATGAACAAGTACACATCTTCATACTATATTCACGGTGAACATGAAAAATGTCCATTTTCACATGATCATTCAATGACAATTAAATCACCAAATTTATCTCATATACCTACAACTCATAAGGATTGACAAGATACTTACTTGATAAAACTCCAAAATGTAACACTGCGCTCCCATAAGACACATACCCGACATCCTGAGTGATATTTGAGTATATGCCCCGCGAGGGTGACATGCTAACATAGTCAGTCAATAAAATTTCCTTACAAAATTTTTTTGAAGCACAATCATATGCAAAAATCAATTATCAAATCAGGCCTATTTTTATTTCATAAATATTTTCAATCACAGTAATACAATCATCATAATTTCAATAACCATTTGGGACCATTTCAAATACAAATATACTTATAGTCATAATTTCATTACATTTTAAAGTCATTTACAAACCTTTCTAACGTGGAAAGTTATTACAAATAGAAATACTCCTAGCACACGTTTTGTTTTTTCCTTATGAAGGAAGTAGTCGATCTCATAGGCTAAAATATAGAGATACTTAAACAAA
>JANSVA010093622.1:0-10883 GCA_025504915.1 Erythroxylum reticulatum
AACCACATCTGGTATCTAATACCCAAGATTGTGATACAGAAGTAGAAAGATTGATTTCAATCATAAACAAACCTGAACTTGAAGTTTCGCTTAACTTCTTTTCCTCCAAGCTGGCAAGATAAGCTTTGTAGTTTCTCTTCCAATGTCCAGCTATGCCACAATGGAAACAGGTGCCCTTATCATTCTTCTTCTTGACACCGCCTGTTGGCTTTACTACTTTAGTAGAAGTCTTCTGATTCTTGTTCTTATTCTTCTTCTTAAGGTTCTTACCCTTATTCTTGGAAGAAGAAGAGCTAACAATAAGAACAAAACCGGATTCCTTCTTAAGGCCTCCCTCAGCGGTCTGAAGCATGTTGAGTAATTCAGCCAATGACATTTCCTTTTTTTTCATGTGGAAGTTCATAATAAATTGTAAAAAACTCGGGGTAAGAGACTGGAGCAGTAATCAATTCTCAAGTCGAGGTTTAGGTCATACCCCAATTGGCCTAATTTTTCAATGTAGCTAATCATTTGTTGAACATGAATTTCTATTGATGTTACAGGAGCCATCCGACAGTAAAACGGGGCTATCGTAGTCTCAAACCTCTCCACCCGACTTTAAGCACCAAACAACTCTTGAAGGTGTAGGAACATTTCCCTTGCATTCATATTTTCATGTTGCCTCTGAAGCTCGAGAGACATGTTGGCTAACATCACACATGTCACTTGCTTATTGTCATTTATATGACTTTGATAATATTCCCAATCTTCATTGGCAGCATCTTGAGCAGGTTCAGGTGGAAGCTTATTGTTAAGAACATACAATTTTTTTTCTTACCTTAAAACAATTTTAAAGTTACGCAACCAGTCAGAAAATTTTGGCCCAATCATTTTATTTACATCTATGATGCCCCTCAGGGACAAGTTCGTACTCATTTTCAAAAACTGATTAGTCAAAAAATACAAATTAGTTTATACCGTAAAACCAAATAAATAAGGACTTTTTAAAAATTTGGTTACTCCCAGTATTTTAAACAAATTAATAGCCCTCACTATTAATTCGAGAAATTATCAAATAATTTCCTAGTGGGCGAAGATCACATTTTAATTTAATTGATTTTAAGTTTATTCAACAAACCAATTAAATTAAATTAGGTAGATAACATTTTATCAATCACATCCTATGTGATTCATAGATCCGTTAGACGATAACTCTTTTTCATAAACATATCAAATAATATTATCCTAACCTTGCCTCTAAATAAATATGATCATGAGTTTACTCATCCAAGTCATATAAATTTAGTTAAGTAAAACTCATCGTTATAAGAGTAAATATGTTTGAGTTAAAGCGGCCTTGAGTTTACTCAACAGACCTAACAATAAAGAAAACTCTGGTTTAATCTGATAATAATGGAAGGCATTATTCATGTTTTCAACATGTACTTAATATTTTAATAAGGGATTTAAATAAAAAAATCTCATTCGAAATAATATAATCTCATTATATTAATTTATTTGACATAATCTAATTATGAAAAATAAATTGATTTTTTAAATAAAAATTTAATTAATCAACATTTGAAAAATTAAAAAATAAAAAAAACAAAACAAGGAGTCTCCTGGCCTGTTGGCCCATGGGCTAGGAGACTGGTTGGCTAGGAGACTATCTCCTGGCCATCTGGCCCAAAGGCTAGGAGACTTGCGTCTCCGCAGATGGGGCGCGTGTTTCCTCAACCAAACTCTGCTATTTAAAAAAAAATAACAACTTATTTTTTTA
Source organism: Erythroxylum reticulatum (assembly GCA_025504915.1). Classification (NCBI taxonomy): domain Eukaryota; kingdom Viridiplantae; phylum Streptophyta; class Magnoliopsida; order Malpighiales; family Erythroxylaceae; genus Erythroxylum; species Erythroxylum reticulatum. The sequence goes on from JANSVA010093622.1 coordinate 1,760, forward strand.
GCACTACCTTAAGACTATCTTAAGGCACTCTATCCCATTTGTAGCATTATAACATACTTATAAATATATATAAAACCCTAGAGACATAAAACTCTCTATAGAGAGAAACCACCACCACCTTCTTTAACCACCGGTGGCCTTAACAACCTCCAGTGGTTCTGTGATTCATCATTATGAAGCAAAATAATATTCATTAGTCAAACAAACATCAACAATCAATGAAGCATTAGTATCCCAAGCATCTGTTACTTGAAAAATAATGAATAACATACATAATGCCACTTAAAACATTAGAGCTTGAGTAAATGAACAGTAACTCTTAGAGAAAATAAATAGAATACTTTTCTGTATAGCAACCAGTTCGTAGTTAATAACTCACAACATATGTTATGCATTAAATATAAACTGGACCTGTTGAAGACCAACGACGGTAACGTAAACTATTGATTAGTTGTGCAATTGAAGACACAAATAACGCATGCATGCAACTCTTCAACTGTCATTAATGTATGTAACTCTATGACAGGGTGACAAGAAACATCACAACCAGAGGAGAAACAGGTGCATCAAAGATCAAATTAAAAAAACTTCCCCAGAAACACTGGAAACTCTTTCCAGATTTCCAAAAAACTGGAAAATTTCCAGTGTAACCCAGTTCAAATAACCAGAAACATATATAATCATTTTACGTCCAATCCACAAAAAGAAAATGCATAAAATCATGTTACACCTTTTCTTACCTGAAACACTTTCGGCATAATAAAAAAATTTCCAGAATTGCCTGTAAACATATTACACCTTTTATTACCCAAAACACTTTCGACATAATAAAGAAATTTTCAGAAACTTATTGAAACAGTGAAAAACATGCACGTATCAATATGCAGCATTTGCATATTAAATCCAAATCGAAGCACATTTAAGCTTATGAATCAAAAATAAAACTGTTAAAGGTGGCTCTAATACCACTGTTTGGAAAAATTACGCAAGATCTAATCAACTTGAACAGAATTAAATTAGAAACATAAAATAAAAAACTGACAAAGTTATACGAACCTTTTTTCCGATTTCTTCTTAGAATTTTCCGTTTGTTCAAAATTGTCAATTCTACAAGAAGTTCAATCACCCGACCTCTAATGGTATTCACAGATCTATTAAGAGAAAATTCAAATCAAATTTGAGAGGAAAAATTGTTAGAAGTGCTAGCCTCCATTTTTCTAATTTTTCCTTTTTATATGAAAAATCTTATTTTTCATATCCTTAGATTTTATTAAAATTATAATTAAATTCAAACTTTAATTATAATTATTAATTAATCCTTATAAGATCAAATATCACATATTGACCTTTAAAATTTCTAAACTTTTCAATTAAGTTCAACTTATTCTAATTTCAATTTTTCCTTTATAAACATTTTATGGGTGACCCATTAGGTTCCTAATATGTTGTGTATGATTATAAATTATAATTCTAATTCATAACTAGACTTATATAAATTAAAACTTCTTTTAATTTATCTTTCATTCCTTAATTAAACAATTTATAATCATAGATCATGATTGACGTCTAGCAACATGTCATGACTACCCAAATATTTGGAATTTCAAGGTGGTTTGACTTAACCTGTCTATGTATGGTTATCTTGTATAAATTAATCCTTTTGTCATCTAATGTTTTAATTGGAATTAGAGTATGGAATTCATGTCTACTCTAAATAATCCAATCATATTTGTTCTTGTTAATTAGTATATGATTTGTAATTGATATTTGAAAACAACTTTTCCAAATTTCAATTTACTCTAGCCAAAGATTCCTGAAATCATTACTAATCAAGAATAACATAACATTCTTCCTAATTACTTTAGAACAATGAATTCTTTATTGATTTACTCAACTATCTTCGCATAGTTCATACTATATCCAATAACTACCGAATTGAACTATTCCAAGAATAGAACATAAGTAACATCAAAACATAGTAATTCCTACATGAGATAACTTTGGTAATCTCAAGTCTAAGGATCAGTTATACAACCATCATAATGAGATAATCCACAGACACAAGTAATGTTCCATTCGGGATTCTCATAATTGGGTCAGTTCAGTGAACTTATTCTCTAATAAGCACCCATATGTTTGTTTATGTATCTCCATACTTTAATCTATGAGATCGATTACTTTCTTCGTAGGAAAGAAACAAATATGTACTAGTCTAACCATTTCATCAATACCCCATCTTGATGAAACTATGACTAGGAACATTTTAGGAATAATATGAAAATGCAATTTGAATCTTATAATTATAATCACATTATAATTTCTAATTGCATAACAATTATTCTTGGGATTTTATCTTTATGATTAATAATTAAATAGTTAAAAATACACAAAGATAAAGAATGCCTTTTATTGAATAAAACAAAATTTATACAATTAAATGTACAACCAAAATTGGCTACAAGGACATAAACCAACAAGTATAAGGACCTCGCAAGAAAGGTCTTAATTTTCGGTGTATAGAACCATATCACCCGCTTCATGACTGTCCCAATAAGGAAATCCGAACAATTATTGGTGGGGAAGGTGATGATATTGGCATTGAGGATTTTGACACGATTAAGGTAGATGATCTCAACCCTATTCCTCCCTTGGTATCTAAGGGTTAGGTAACTTAACTAGACATGCCTCTTTATTCTATTAATGGCATCAATTTACTACAAATATGAAATTGTGATGTCTTCTTTATGATGTTAGGATTGTAGTTATGGTCGATAGTGGTGGTTCTCACAATTTTCTATCCTAGAAAGTGGTGAACTAATTACAACTTTTGGTGGACAAATCAATTGCTCTTTGGGTTCATTTGGGGGATGACAGCAGGTCTCTTACCACAGGCTTGTGCATTATTGTTCCTTTCTCTATTAGTTTATATGATGCTCGGGTTGATTTTTATGTGTTTGAGTTGGGCGTAGTTGATGCCATCTTAGGTTTCATACGGTTACAAACATTGGGTGAGGTAAAAATAAATTGGTTTACAATGACAATGTCATTTGAATCTCAGGGCCATACCCACGCTCTTTAGGGAGATATTTCACTCCACCATACCGTAATAGGACTTCCTTACTCTTCACTACTGAGATAACCTTCTATGGTTTATTGCTCTATGTCGAGGCCATTATTCGGTGCAATGCTGACAGGGATGAATTTTTCCAAATGATGCCCGATGCCCTTCAAGTCATAATGTACAAGTTCCCTACCATTTTTCCTAAGCCTAAGGTTCTCCCACCTAAGCGCCCTTTAGATCATCCTATATAACTCCAACTAGGCACTGGTCCAATTTTATTTAACTTTAGATATGGGCATGTGCAAAAGGATGAAATTCAGAGATTGTTCTCAGAAATACTTACTACCAGAATTATTCATACTTTTGGTATGCAAGAAAGTTAGTAGTTAGAGATTTTGCATAGATTACTGTGAGTTGAATCGGGCTACCATGGCAAACAAGTATCCAGTACCATTAATTCATGAGTTGGTTGATGAGTAACTAGGAGTAACTTATTTCTCTAAATTGGATTTTCATTTAGCGTAACATTAGATCCGAGTGAGCCCTGATGATATCCATAAGATGACCTTTTAAACCCATGATGGGCGCTATGAGTTTCTTGTCATGCTCTTCTAATTAATCAATGCCCATCACATTCCATGCCACTATGAATGAGGCTTTCATTGATGAAATTTTAGTATATAGTTCCTCTTGGCAGGTGCACTTGGATCATCTACAATTCGTTTTGCAAGTTCTGGCCAACCATTCTTTCTACGTCAATTTGAAGAAATGCCAATTTGGCAAACAGTGGGTGGAATACCGTGGCCATATTATTTATGCATCTAGGATGGCCATAGATCCCTTCAAAGTTACCGTTGTACTTCGTTGGTCGCATCCTCGATTAGTTAAAACTGTTCACGATTTCTTTGATTTGACTGAATATTACAAATGATTCATTTGGGAAAGTCTGGATTTTCTGTCCAAGATTACTATGTCCTATCCTGTCCATTTGAATCTCCACCATTCATTTATGTGGGACTTACATAGGGCCCTATATAAATAGACAGGGGGCCCACATAAATAGATGGCTGAGATTCAATAGATAGGATAGGACAGAGTAATCTTAGGCAGAGGATCCTGGCTCCATTTGGGACTATAAGGTAAAATAGCCCAACCCTTAGCCTCTCTCTTCATTAAAGATTCAGTGGCCACATTCACCTAGAACGCAAAAGTAGAGGATGCATTTTAGTGACTCTAAAGGGATTTTTTCTCAACAAAAGTTTTAGTCATCCCCAACTTTGCTCAACAATTCATGATTGAATTTGAAGCATCTGGGTCTACCCTTAAAACTGTTTTCATGCGAGGAGGGAGACTAGTAGCTTACTTTATTAAGGCCCTTTCATAATGCACTCGGGCTAAATCCACCTATGAAAAGGAACTTATAGGATTAGTGTTAATTATTCAATATTGGTGTCATTATTTATTGGGCAGTAAATTTGTGGTTCACACTGATCATCATAGCCTGCTCCATCTACTACACCCAAAAATCACCACGTCAACTTAACAATTATAGGTGGTAAAACTTCTTGGGTATAACTTTGTAGTGACATATAGGTCGGGTGCTAGTAAAGCTGCGACGAATACTTTGTCTCGACAAGATGAGGAGAGTGTTCTACAAGCTACCAGTGCCCCTATATGGTTAGATGTTGATACACTGCAAGCTGAAATCTATGTGTTGATGGAACATTGCACGAGATAGTGGAATCTTTACATGCAAATCCATAAGCTCATTGATTCAAAGACTTTTTGTTCTTACCCTTAGAGGTCAAATCAAAAATTTTAATTCCAAGGATTGCAGTAGAGAATGCAACCTCAGGTCGTTTCACTTAATCGGAACCTAATGAATGGATCTAATCTATCCTATATGTCATGATATGCAAACCAAATTAGCAAAAAAGGGGGGTTTGATATTTAGAAATTTGGATAAAAATAAATGAATTGTAAGAAAATGTAATGAAAAGTATTTTTTTGGATTATTGGAATAGAAAAGTGATAAGATAAAAACAATAATCAAATGGTGATAATGTCCTCTTGAAAAAGAGTTTTGGCTATCATAGTTCGAAATAAATTTTAATGGGAGTGAATTACTAAGTTTTAAATGGTAAACCTTAAAGAACTCTTTAAGTCTAAGGTCTGAATCAATGAACTCCATTTCTTTGGAGCTTGTTGAATGCTCTTAGTGTGTGTAATGGGTAAGTCAATGCAATAAGTCATTTTGGGATCTAGAATCAACTCAATATCGAACACAACTAGGCAAATAAAAGAAAATCAACAAGATCACAAATAAACATATATGAGACTTCATATATTCAAGCTTCAAGTTCTACATCAATAAATCCTAATAACATATTCAATATCCAACACTTGATTAAACTCTAATCAAGAATGTTTAACTACAAAGTACAATTTCTAAACATAGGAAATCATGAAGCATAGCCAGACATAGATTAAACTACTCCCCTTTTAAGCCCATTGAACTTAATCCATTGCTACGTCATTAAGATGGAAGAGGTGCCTAGCCACTCATAGCTCCAAGCAGCCTCGCAACTGAGAAGCAACCGGAAGATCCCATGGTAGCTACCAACTATGGAAAATGAGAGAAAATGATGATGTATTACGTGGAGATGGTGTTTCGATGATAGAGGTGTCGAAGGATGTGTATTTTCTCCTCTTTTTAAAGCTTATTGACTCTCCCTTTACTGCTCCCACTTAACCTAAAATAGGTAACTTTCATGAATCGGGTTGATGGATCAGATTGTACAGTGGGTTATTTTACCAAAAATGGTTCGGGTCATGCTAAGTTAAAATTTTCGCCGCGACGAGCTTTTCCCGAAGAATTTATTAACTTCATTTTCAACTTTCGCTGCGGTGTAATCACATTCCTTCGAAACTTTTCCCGAAGATTTTCTATGTGAGTTCTTCATACTTCGTCGCAGCAAAACATCACCTCTCGTCGTGGTGAACTTTCTTGTTGCCTTGACTTGTTGACTCATAATTTTTGGCCTTCACTCCTTGCCTCTACTTCTTGAGTGTCCTACAATAAACAAATGGTAGTTTGCAATATCAATTGTTCAAGAAAATTAATTTAGCGTAATTACTAATTATTTGTGACAATTTTACTCTCAAACGACATAAAATAAAAGCAAACACTCAAGAGTCAAATTCAGCATAAAATTTGAAAATAAGAGCCGAGAAGTGTAATAAAAACCATGCAAATGTCACCAATTTATATGAGAAACTTTGGTTCAATCAAATTCCCCCATACTTAGATCTTTGTACTTCTGGATAAAGTTTATAAAAGTCAAAGAGACACAAGTGCAAAAGAAAATTCTGACCATGTTTAAAAATGAGAGCAAAAAAGCACTTAAGTCACTTCTTTAGTAATCAACCCAAGCATATTGAAAGATCACGAAGAAAATAAACACTATAAGCATTTAATCCAAGAGATTGGGTAAAAGAGATTTTGCTCAAGGTAATGTGTTTAATCTCTCAACTCACTTGTATTGGGATAATTTCACTCTCTAATCTGCTTAGTTCATTCCTTTCCATAAGCTTGTGATAATTCTACCTCTCCACCACAAAAACTAGAATTTCAAAAATCAAGAGGAATTTTCAAGGTTGTAATGTATAGGAGGCTAAATGAGATGGATTGACTGGAAGAATGAAAAAGAATAAGTACATACACCACAATTACTTATCTCATGAAAGAATCTCCAACTACAAGTAAGAAAATATTTACAAAAATAAACATAATTTATCAAAATTTTATTACTTTTCTCTTTTAAGAAAATTGTCTACTTTTTGCTCCCTTTTTTTGTTTTTGGACCTTTTGAAACTATTTTTCTTTCTTTTTTTCTGTGTAGAAACTTTTTTTTTCAACTTAAGCTAGAGAAGAGATACTCATAAAAATTGTGAAATATGCATGTACTCAATAGAAGGCTCAAATAGCAAAGGTTCAGTGTTTAAGTTAGTGTTTGGGTAATTAGGGTTTGGAAAGAAATGCCTTTATCATATTAACAAAATTTCAATTCGTCAAGCTTTGATCAAGAATTAAAACAAGTTTTAGAGAGATGAAATTAAACAGATACACATAAAATTGAAAGAATTCAGGCCCAAATATCCTTGCAACAAGGGTAGTATCTCAATTAAGCAATCTCTGCTACGTCTTTAGCATATCCTCACTTGCTTCTCGTGAAAACACTAAAAATGAAATTAACTGGAATCAATTATCACTTAAAAATATAGATGGTATTTCCAAAAACACAAAGACCACTTTGAAAATTTTAAAATCTTAAGATACAAGAGTGAAAAAAATCTAAATTAGGAAGAATTATTGAAATGAGGAATTTTAGCATCGTTCTGGCGAAGCCAAGAGTTCGCTGCGGTGAAACATCAATTTCGCAACGTCACCGCAGCAAAGAAAGAGTTCGCTACTACGAAAAATGACAAAAACATTCAAAACAAGTGATTTTCGTCGATCACCAAGTTTAAAATTTTGCATATTACGCACAAATGACTTACATGAGTAGTGAAATGGCCAAAAATGATGCATAAATAAGAATTGCAAATGAGGACAACCTTCCCCACACTTAAATATCAGATTGTCCTCAATGTGAAGAACAGTTAACACAAATATGCAATTAGAGAACAAAATGCAACCTAATCAATCGCATCAAATTCCTCAAACATGGAAGATGTAACATGCATCAAACTAAAAACACAACAAACATAAAAAGGGAGAGGAATTATTGAATTGAAACTGCATAAACTGAAAACTAATTCTAGATCCTACTAAAATGGTTTCTCCCCCCACACTTAGTCATCATACTAATGCATCCACAATGTCATGCTCAACTATAGAGCAAGAGTAATTAGTAAGTGAAGGGTGAGAAACAACCTGATGATTACAGAGGATCCCGAGTCTCTTGGGGAACGTTTGATAGATTATAATGCTGTGGTGAGAAGACTTGACCACAAGCCATTTTAGTGTTAACGTCCACATTTCTAGATTCACCTAAAACATTAGCGGAAAACCCTTTTTCCAAGGGGCCATCAGTGACAATCAAAGCATTCAAGGGGTTCATTGCGGAGTTAGAGTAAACATGTTGTTGTTCAAACTCAAAGCATGCATCATCTATAACAACATCAAGCATGTTAACTCTTAAAAGCAAATAATCCTCATGGGGGTGTTTCATAGGTTCATACATGTTAAAACTCACTTATTGATACCCTACCTCTATAGTGATTATACCTTCTTTCATGCTAATCATTGTACTAGCAATCCTTAAGAAGGGTCAACCGAGAATCAAGGAAGTGTCCTGCACAACTTTTGAGGACATGTCAAGTACATAAAAACCAACTAGAAAAACTAATCCTTTTACTTGAATCAAGATGTCCTCTATGATGCCCACCGGATGCTAAAGAGATCAATAAACTAATTGCAACACTACAAATGTAGGCTTAAGACTCTTAACTCCTAATGCTGTATAGACAGACTTAGACATCATATTGATTGCCACCTCAAAATCTAATAAAGCCCTTCCTATTGTAACTTTTCCTATTGTGCACGAGATGGTGAAAGATCTAGGGTCTTGAAACTTGACGAATATTTGTGGTTTAAAAAGGGTAAGCACATTTGAGCTGACTTGTACTCTTTCATTGGGTTTAAAATTTCTTTTGTTTGTGCATAAGTCCTTGAGATATTTAGCGTATATAGGAACCCTTTTAACTAGGTCAAGCAAAGGGATGTTGACTTTTACTTTTCCAAATAAGTCAATGACATCTTTTTCATGTTTACAATCAGTCATCCTTTTTCTAAGAAAATATGAATTTGAAAAGGGAAGATCTTTTATACTTACTTCTTTATCGGTTGGTTCCTTGTGGGCCCCCTACACGAGGGATCGCCCAGGGTAGCCCGTGTTTTGCGTCCCGTAGGACCTCAATTGTCCACGCGACCCCCCATACTACATTAATCAGTATTGTCCTCTTTGGTCAAGGGTGAGTCCACGACTCGAACCCAAGACC
>JANSVA010093633.1:0-10883 GCA_025504915.1 Erythroxylum reticulatum
ATCAGGTCGAGGTAGCTTTGGAATTTGTTTTCCAAACAGGTGTAGTACATCTCCAATTGACGATATAGAGCTCAAGGTTATAAGGTGCATAATTAGGTGCACAAGAGTCTCTATGTTGAAACTAATATTTCTAACTCTGATGGTTCTATACTGCCTTTCTATTATTCTTCCAACTACCTGAGAAGTTCCATCAGTGGTAAGACGACCACAATTACTTCCTGATGCCTTTGAAATATGGTGTGAAACATAGATTCCTCTCTGTTGAGCTGTATAACAGTTGCATCTATGTTCCTCACTTCTTCTTCAACCTGATCTTCTGTTAGATCACTTGTAATCCCTTTTGGATACATTTTATTCTTCCCTTTATCTTCATTACGAATAATGTAAGGTCTTGGCTGAATGTCAAGTACAATCTTTATCATAGTTCTTTTTGTAAGTGGGTAAATAGTGTACTTTTGCTTGGTCATCTGTGTTGGATATGGTTTTGATTTCTCATTTCGCAGAACACTATACAACCTTTTCTCTCCATCATTCAACAGATGTATTGTATGATTATTTACTATAATTGGTTCAACTTGTACCTTGACCAACCTTCTCAAGGGTTCTCTTATGATTATAGGGCTTCCACTCCTTGCAAGTTCAATTTCTTCAATGATCTTTATTTTCAAATCCTCTTTTCTCATTGGTGGAGAAGGATTAACTTGTGCTGGACTGTGTTCAACTGACCTTTTCTTTGTAAATTTCCTTTAGCATGCATTATGATCAATATTAAATTTCAATGTTTAATCACCCCCCAATTCAATTATGGTAAGTCATATTTAATATATTTCTCGGTGTTTGTAAATTTTCATAAACATTATAAAAGATTTCGATATGGTTTTGTGAAAGAAAAAATTTAGCAAAGCACTCAAAATAGTGGAAAATGGGCTAAGCACGCGGTGTGTCTAAAAATAGGCAAACAAATCAATCAAGAAGCAAATCACATGACAATATCCACTTGTTCCATAATTTTTTAATAGCAGGATCTAAGTTCTTCTAAATATTTATTCCCCTATGTCTCTAATTTCTTTATCATCAAAGATAAGGGCATTTGGACTTCTAAGTCATAAGATAAGTACCAAATATCACAAGCTGCTCCAATATAGGGGCATCATTAGGTCATCATTTTCGATCTCAATTTCCAATATCATACAGCAAGAATTACATTCATTACTCTTATAAATAATTTTATTTCTATGTCTTACGTTTTGTTTACAATTAGAATCACCCAATTTGGAGGTCTGTAGTCTAATTTATGTCCAAAAGAATAGGACTAGTTTGAGTAAACTGAGAACCTAAGATAAAATTTCAATGAATTTGACTCTCTCTTGTCATATTCAACCAATTCATGCAAAGTAACATCAAATCAATATTCCAGAAAGCAATCCATGTCCAAATTAATGTTTGTACACGTTCAAATATATGCAAATACAGAAATTAACTAAGTGGAGTCCTAAACCTTAAAATTTGCCGATTGGCTCTTCTTTTAGCACTCCTCCTTCTCTTCCCCTTTGGCTTTGCTTGATTCACGAACTAGAACACCATTGATACATAGCTCAATCCTATATCCAACCTTATAATTCCAACTCTTCATAAGCAAAGCAAGAAAGATAAAGATGAGCAGAAACACTACAAACTTTTACCTTGATTTTCACTTAGGATTAGCTTGATTCCTTATGCAAAATGATGTGATTAAGTGTTAGAGAAGTTCTCTAAAGGCAATCACCTTTAGCACTTATTGCACAAATCATTTTATGATTAATAAATACATTTTTCATTATTTTGATGTTCATACATTGATTTGATGTTGATTTTAAATTGATTTAATGAAGTCCTTGATACAAAACATATCATGGAGGAAATCATAATGTGATCATGATAATGAGATTCCTATCACATTTAATCACGTTAGTATCTAAACTTTCCTTATTCATAGGATTAATGAGATGGGATATCATTTTTCAGATAGACTAGCACATGTTATACTCCTTGATTAGATCAAGTAGTAGATATCATAAGTTGTAGACATGAGTTGTTTAGAGTTACCATGTGGATTCTTACTAAGGCTAGTAAGTATATTGGATTGACCTACTGTGAGAAAATCATATGGATATTTTATTCTAGCATCAATGATAGTTTCATCATAGAAATGGTGCTAGTTCCTTTGATTTGAGGTGCTAACGGATATCTTGGATACTGACCCTATGCTTTGACTTCATTCATCGGTGCCTTCAAGGGGTTACTTATAGGGTGGTGATTGGGTACAGCTTGAGGTATTCGAAGGTAATTGAGTAGCCAATAAAGGATTCACCACTCTTGATAGAAGGAGATAATGCACACAGCTTCTTATCGGGGTTATTACTTGGGAGTCTCTGGCTAGAGCAGATATGTGTCATGGAGAGAGTCTTCAATGATACTTAGAGTAATGAGATCCTCAGGACAAGATCTAATATCACTTGGACTAGATGTGACGTAGTCAATCTAGTGGGAGCTGACATTTTGACCATACTTTGATCTAAGTGGGGTATAGATAATGAAAGGACGAATTGCATGGAAACATTGTGTATGGAAGGGTTTGTAGTCAAATCACTGACTTTCCAATCATTTAGGGGTCATGATGTATTGCTAGATACCACTCTTGACTTACTTGAATTAATTGTTAATTCAAGTAGGCCAACATAATCGGGAACCTAATGGGTCACACACATAAGAGATCTGAAGGATGAGTAAAATGGTCTTAAATGGTGATTTAAGATATGAGAGAGTGTTTCAGGATTATATCGCGATGTGATCGTGGTAGAAAACATTGCATGGCATGGATTAGAAGCAAGTGTTGTTGGATGACAATTTAGTCATTAACTTCCCAAAAATTCCATTAATGCATGATACTCATGGTCATTAACTTCTTATAACTTCCATTAATACATGTTATTCATGGTCATTAACTTCCCATAACTTCCATTAATGCATGGTATTCATGACCATTAACTTCCCATAACTCTCCATTAGTGATAGTGGTTATGGAAGGCCAAATTGTATAGAAAATAGAGATGATTTTCGTGCATCTTGTGTAAGACATGAGAGAAAGAAAGGTTCTTTCTTACGCACACTCTTTTTCTCTCTAACCCTTACAAGAGTTCTTGTCTTTACTAGCACAAAGGAAGAATTCTAGCCATCTCCTAATAAGGTTTCATCCTTCTATCTTTGTGTGGACTTTCATTAGAGATGGTCTACATTGATCGTTGTGGTTTACGATAACCCAACGTGGAGAAGAAAACATGAAGGAGATCGTCGGAAAGGTATGTGAACATCTTACATTTCATGTTTTTATTTTCTATATTTATATGAATGAGTAGATCTGGTTTTTGAGGTTCTGTTTTACTTTTTGCTGCATATATTTGACATATATTATGTATAAGATATCTAACCTGAACCTTACAGTGGTATCAGAGCCATCTTGTGCCTTGTTAGATGTAGAATACATGACATGTGAAAACTGTTTTCATGGTAGTGACAGCTGAGGGTCCTATAATGTTTTATTCGAAATTAATTACAAAAAATGGTTTTCATGACTTTATTTCACCAATAAGTTAATAATATATACGTGAATGATTCAATGTGACTGAAAGTAATTTTTATATGATTAAAATATTTAATTTCTAATTTATAAGAACTTGCATGAAATCTGTCTTTCTGCTGGGCACGTGATGTCTATTGGCTAAACTGTTGAGGTTACACCTGCTTTTTGAGGAATTTGATTCTAGAAAAATTATGTGAACATATTTGGAATGTTTTTATACCTATGTGATTTTTTTATAATTATTGAAAATGTTTTAATAATTTTATCAATTAATTTTCCAGATTTGGATGATTTTCAAGAAATTGTAAGATATGTTTTGTTTGATGTTTTTGTATGTTTATATTTAAGTTACAGAACCTAAATTTTTTATATATGATAAAAATGTGTTAATTTCATTTTTTATGCATGCCCAAATGACTTTTCTTGAAATTTGATTTCTATAAAAATTTTAGAAGTCATATTTATTATTTTTTGGTATATTTATTATTTTTTGGTATCTTATTGGTGTTTTGGTGATTATAATAATTTTAAGGTGATTCCTAAATTATTTTGATCATTATGGAATGATATAGAGATGCTTGGACTGATGAATTGATGTTCTGAAAATTTTAGGAAATTATAGAAATTAAATTTGAATTAATTTTAGTATGGCAATAGATTTTCTAGTAAGACGAGAAAATTAACATATGTGACAAAATTAAAGTTGTTTAATTTTATACATCAAATAATTATTTTAAGGTAAATTAGTTATGAATTAATTTATGGAATTAGGAATTCATGTTAATTAGATTAATATTAATTCCAAATGAAATAACATGCAATAGTAATTTTAGCCAAGTTAGTAAAAGGAAGATAGTAAATCTAAGTGTTAGATTAGGCATTTCGTGTTAGAATCCATAAGACGTCATAACCAAAATGATGTATTTACATATAAGCATTAGAGAATGCATGGTTAGGAGAAAGTGTGGGCTTGCTTGATGGATGGTTATGGGCTCAGGCCTAATTTGATTGGTTAGTTCATATAATGCCATGTAGTTATAGTAACTATATATATATATATACATATATACATATATACATATATACATATATATATATATATATGAGTTACATGTATAAGTCCATCTAAGTTAGATGAGACCTTAGTCAAACCCCTCATTTAGAATATTAAAACTAATGTATATATATATGAGTTATATGTATAAGACCATCTAAGTTAGATGAGACCTTGGTCAAACCCCTCACTTAGAATACTAAAACTAATGCCTTCCTTTAATATGGCGAGAACCAGAGTCCTTTTAAAGTTATGGTTCTTGGGCAAACCTAAGCCTGCTTTACATAGATATGTTCAAGCCATAGAAATAGGATTTTCAGATTAATGGGTTAGTTTTAACTAAAAGAGTTAGTTTATTGTGTAAAACCAAGATCAACGTGGATAGAGGCAAAGTTGGATAGGGTACATTAGATGTACACATGTCAAGAGTTGATAGCTCAATGAGTGTTCACACATTAATAGTCGATAACACTAGATTCGATAGTTTCATTGGAGATGCAATTGGTATGATCGATACCTAACGGTTGAACTAAGGTGGCTTGTTAGGAAAACCCAAGGTCATTTTTAGGGATATTAGATATTGATCCACTAGGAGAATTTCTTTACGAGTTCTCTCAGATTTATATTGAGGGTTATGAATTTGTAAAAATAGTGGGAGCCATAATGCGTGTTATTAAAGTCCTTATAGACATGCATTTAAGTACTTTCTAATTTTTCTCTCTTTGACAAAAGGTTTCCATTGCCCGAGTCAACATCATGAGTACTAGTGTGAATTTAAGATCATTGATGGAAGCTAACAAGTTGAATGGACTTAACTTCCTTGACTAGCTCAGGAACTTGAGAATAGTTCTCAAGTTCTAGAAGTTTGGTTATGTCTTAGAAGAACCATTTCTCGATCCCCCTGCTGCTGATGCCTTTGATGATGATCGGAGGGCATACAGGAAGCTTCTCGATGATAGAAAGATGGCTAATTGTATTATGATAGTCACTATGTCACTAGAGTTGTAAAAGCAGCACGAGGCTATGGATGCTTATACTATAGTCTATCATCTTTGGGAGCTCTTTGATGAGCAACCAAGGTCTAAAAGGTTCAAGACATTGCAATTACTCTTCCGCTCCAAGATGGTTGAAGGGACATCTTTAGTGCTGTATACACTAAAGATGAATGGCTACATCGAGTAGTTGGCCTCTTTGGGTATTGTTTTGGATCATGAATTAAGTATTGACATATTTTTGATGGGTTTAACCAATAGTTACTCACAATTTATGCTTAACTATCGGGTGAATAATATATCTAGCACAATATCTGCAAAGACAAGGTTGTAATGCTGATGGACTCTTTTGGCTTGAAGAAAAAGAGCTGGAAGAAGAAGAAGCCTGCAGGGCATTAGAAGGGAACTTGCTTTCACTGTGGCAAGGATGGCCACTAGAAGAGAAAATGTGAGGCCTATCTGGAGTCCTTAAAGCAAAACAAGGAATATGATGAGTTTTATACCTAATACATACTGATGTATATGGTCTGATGTCCATACATGACAAAGGTGGTTTCATATACTTCATTACCTTTATTGATGATCATTCTCAATACGAGTATGTGTATCTTAAGAGATACAAGTTTCAAGCCTTTGAAAGGTTCCAAAAATTCATAAATGAAGTGGAGAAACAACTTGGAAGAAGTATTAAATCACTTCGATCAAATTGAGGTGGTGAATACTTAAGCCAACAATTTTGGGATTATCTCAGGAATAATGGAATATTGTTCCAATGGACTCCACCTTACATAACACAACACCATGATGTGGTTGAAAGGAGAAACCGAGCCTTGTTAGATAAAGTGAGGTCTACGATGGGTTTAATGAATTTACTAAAATCCTTTTGAGTGTATGCACTCCAAACTTCTATTTATGTATTAAACAGAGTCCCGTCCAAGTCAGATGATGTTACTCTATATAAGATATGGACTAATAAGAAACCCTATCTTTCTTATATGGAAGTTTAGGGTTGTCCTGCTTATGTGAAGCAGATTAAATTATCCTAAGGAAACTATAAGATATCAGCTCTACCATATTTCGGAACAAAAGGTGTTTATTTCAAAACATTATGTCTTTTTAGAGATTCTTTTAAGAGAAGACAGTGGGAGCAAAACTGAACTTGTGGAAGTTCAAGATGCTCAAATAGACTTAGATCATCTACTGGACCTGAGACTATTATTCACAAAGATGAACAAATAGTTCAACCTTCTAACATACAAGAAGTTTGTAAGTCAGGTAGGATACGTTATTTTCCTGAGAGATACAGATTTCTCATAAGTAAACTTAACGATGTATTGCTCATAGAAGATGATGAGCCTACTACCTATGAAGAGGTTTTGAAGAGTTCAGAATTTGACATATGGTTTCAAGCTATGAAATCCGAAATAGATTCAGTATGGACTTTGGTTTTCCCACCCAAAAGGATAAAACCTATAAGGTGCAAATGGATTTTTCAGAAGAAACTGACATGCAGGGTAATATAGTTACCCATAAAGCTAGGCTTGTAGCTAGAAGTTATTGTCAAAGGTAAGGTGTTAACTATTTCAAAATGTTTATCCCAGTAGCTATGCTTAAATCCTTAAGGATACTCTTAGCCATTTCCACTCGTTATGAATATAAGATATGGAAAATGGATGTGAAGATGACTTTCTTTAATCGAAACCTAATCGAGGATGTGTATATGACACAACTTGATGGTTTCATATCCATGAATGGAGTAAAGGTATGCAAGCTTTAGAAATCCATTTATGGATTGAAGTAAGCATCTAGGAGTTAGAATATCCAATTTGATGAGACAATTAAAGAGTTTGGTTTCTCACAAAATTTAGATGAGCCATATGTGCATAAGAAGGTTAGTAAGAATGCAATTATGTTCCTTGTACTGTATATAGATACATATTACTAGTAAGAAATGATGCCTCTACTTTGAAATCAATTAAAATTTGGTTAGCTAAGAACTTCTCTATGAAAGATCTTGGAGAAGTAACTTATATTTTGGGGATAAAGATCTATAGAGATAGATTTAGGAGGTTGCTTAGTCTTTCTCAGTCTATATACATAGATAAGATGTTAAAGAGGTTTAGCATGGAGTAGTCCAAGAGAGGTTATCTTCCCATAGTACATGGGATTACACTCTCTAAATTTATGTGTCTAAAGACACAAGATGAGAGGACTCGCATGAGTTTGATTCCTTATACTTTATCTATAGGATCATTCATGTACACTATATTATATACTAGACCCAATGTATTATATGCTCTAACTGTTACGAGTAGACAATAGTTAAAACTTGGTGAGGGTCATTGGGTGGCTATCAAGAATATTTGTAAGTACTTGAGAAGAACTAAGGATGTATTCTTGGTATATGAAGAAGGTAATCTTGTAGTAAGTGGGTTTACTGATGCCAGTTTCCAATCCGATAGGTATGGCTCTAGATCCTAGTCCAGATATGTATTCACACTAAATGGTGGTGTAGTCAGTTGGAAAAGTTTCAAATAAGAGATGACTGCAAATTCGATGATAGAGGCAAAGTACATTGTAGCTTCAGAAGCAACAAAGGAAGCGGTTTGGATCAAGAAATTCATCATGGAACTTAGTATGGTTTTGAGCATCGCTGACCTAGTGCAGTTATATTGTGACAACAATGAGGTTATAGTGTAGGCGAAGAAAATTAGTGCATATTAGAAGTCTAAATATGTACTCAAGCACTACCATTTGATTAGAGAAACCATTAGTAAAAATGATGTCAAGATAGAGAGAGTTCCCACTAATTAGAATATAGCTGATTCATTGACTAAGCTCATTTTCCAAAAGAGTTTTGTGTTATTGACGAGGTGTAAGAGAGGTGTTCTTGCATTTTTGGACTCTCTTTCTTTTCTTGCATGTGTTAGCCAAAATTTGCACGAGAGGTATCTCATCTTTGGATTTTTTCTTTAAGAAAAATCTCCTCCAAATAATTCTTCTCCTTTCCCACCAAAGGATCTTGTTAACCAAGTTGTCCAAGAAGAACAAGTGGTATTTAGATCGGATTGGTTGAGGATACAATTTCGAGAAGAGAATACAATAACAAGAAGAGGATACATCACTTAGTAGAGGATATATTATCGAGGATAGGATAGGACAACAAGGAGTTAAAGTTGTAGTGAACAAGTAGGTAATATAATCTTCATCTTGTTCTTATGATAATTATTTTCCATATACTGTATCATGTATGGCTTGGCATATTGATTTGGTAATCTTGCTTCTGCTCTATTATGATTTCTAAAAAAGTTTTGAAATCTACCATTTTATCGAAATCTTGCATGTTTTATTTTCCAATCCATCAATTGGTATCATAACCATTTTTATTATACATGATTTCGGTTCCTATATATGATGCATAGGTTGGAAATTATTTTTTGTATGCTGCATATTTTTATTTGATAGAAATATATATGGTGTATGTTATGCTCTTTTGGTTGTCCATAGAATTTTTATTTACCATGTAGAATTCTTCATTTGGTTTGTAACAAGGAGGGTGGTCTATCATCACCATGTTTCCTCCTTGGCTTCATTTTTCTATTTAGTTTGATTTTGTAATGTACAAATTGATGTAATGATGAAGATGAAATAACATTGGGTTGAATAAATGAAGAGGTAATGGTTTCGATGTATCCTTTTGTTATGTATTGGCATAGTTTAGGTTTTGCGAAAACCAAAATGCTGGATTGTTGTTTCAATTAATCAAGTTTCATTTTTTATGTAAAAACAAGTGCTAGATTTTTGTTTCAATAAATCAAGTTTCAGTTTTGATAAAAATAAAGTTCTGGTTTTTGGTTTTAATGGAACAATTTTTGTTTTTTTTTATGAAAATCTAGTATTGGAATTTTTTTTCAAAGTGAAAAAATTTGGTTTTATAAAATGTTATTACACAATTTTTACCGAATGGGTCAGCTCATATGAGCAAAGAGTTTAAAGCAAAAGATCCAAGTCCAAGAAGATTATTTTGGGCCTAAAATCCTTGTAATCATTTCTATGTTCTATGATGGACAATCAAAAGTGGTTTATTAGTTTATGAGATGAAAGGATGAATGGATGCAAATAATATGTGATATTATGTGATTCTATGCCATTTAGAAAATTTCCAACCCTAGGATTTTCCATGCATTCATTATGTATGAGATATATAATGAAACAATATAGGATGGATAATAAATTGCATCTAGACAAGATGGTACTTATTAAAACTTAATGTCTAAAAAGATTTAGTAGGAGAGGGTGCTCATGTGAGAGTCCACGGTCTCCATATAAAGGCCCTTTTGCATGTGGTGAAGTGTTACTCCCCACCAGAGGGCATGAATCCTATATCTTACATAGTTTGGGTTTCCTTAAGGATAAGTCCACTCATTGGTAGCAAATGTGACCTCCCGCCGAGGCATGGTTTGTAAGTACCTTTAGTGGATGAATCAAATGGTTATACACTTAACATATTTTATCAATAACCTACCCATCGTAGCTCTATTGGTAAAAGTATGGACCAAATTATGACACTTCTCAAAAAGTTAGGCATGAAGATGCTTGTTAGCCTTTTGAGTGGGAGGGTCCCAGTTTTTCTTTTAATAGATAAGTTGGCCCACCGCCACTTAGTCTATTATAGATAAGAAAAATAACCATCATATAAAGATTTAATTTTTCTAAGTTTTGTTAAATCTATCCTCATGCATACATGCATCATGATTTTATATAAAGATCTAATATTGTTGACTAGTTTGCTTACTCTTTAATAATTTATATTTTTAGACATAATCACCACAAAATGAATTTACTTACTTTGCTCTTGACAAATAACAAATGGGAAAACGGGGATAATTTTAATGAATGGAGACATCAACTAGACATTGTTCTTCAATATGAATGAATTTTATAGGTATTAACTGAAAATGAGCCTGCATCTCTAAGTGGAGATTTAACTCATGAGCTAGTCCAATAATATAAGTGATGGCAGAATGTTGATAAGACTACTAAGTGTTATATTCTAGCATCTACCAGGGGCATGTTGCAAAAGCAAATTACTTGTATGAAAACTTCTAGTGTAATGGTCCATCACCTACATGAGATGTTTGGTGCGAGGACCAGGTCTGTAAAGGTGAAAGCTATCCAAACCTTTCATAATCTTAGACAAAAACCTGGTGAATCGGTG
>JANSVA010093654.1:0-10882 GCA_025504915.1 Erythroxylum reticulatum
GAGGCCATAACATGCATGCTCGTGCCGAGATGAGTTTACACACTCATAACCTGTTCCAATTTACTATTTTACCCTTCTCATCGGTGATGGGATGTTACGAGCATGGTTTGGTGTGATGGCAATGGCAAAGAGGGATGGCTTGGTGGCAGTGGGTGGCTAGCAACATCACTGTCTGTATGGAAGGAGGGAGAATGAATGATGAAGATGGGTAGAGAGAAGACAGCATAAATGAGAGTCTTTTATACGGCATTCATTATGTTAGGTTTTTTTTTACAATTTAGTCCTTAAAGTTTTCAAACTTCATGTTACCAAACGGTACTTGGCTAGTATTTCAAATTCCGAATGATAACAGTCAATACTAAATGAAAACACTAGCACTAGCTAGTACAAATAGTTTATACAAAATAATAAGATTTTATACCATTTTTTGACTAGTATGATATCTTCTAACTAACACTATATGAAATCCATACCGCTGTATCAAACCAATATTGTGCTCAATGAAAAAAAGGAAAAATTTTTTTTAAATTCTTAAAAGTTAGGGTTATTTTAAATTATATAAAATAATCGATGCATAAACATAATAAAATATAATCATAAATTTATACCTTAAAATAAAATTTCATTATTTTCTTTAAAATTTTCTCAAATCGCTTTTTAAAATAGATTTATCAGTACTACCACTATCATATAAGTGTCCAATCTCTAACAATATCTATACGAGCTAGTTAAAAGAACTATACAAGTAGTATAAAGATTAGTAAGCAAGAAGTGTTAGCTCCTTTAGAGCTTATACTTGTTTATAGTAAGGCTTAGACCTTTGGTGGTATAGATGGAATTTGAATTCGTTAGACTTTAACTAGAATTATAATTAATTATAGTTAACTATCAATTAGGCTTAAATAAGATTCAATATCTAATATTAGTTTGTATTTATCAAATATTTTATATTTAATCATAAAGTTTCTTAAACTTTATAATCAAGTCCAATTCAATTGTTCTTTGTGTTTGAACCTATTAAGTTTTGTGATATCTTAGCAATGGATATAAAATATACATCTAAATTGTATTTAAGATGAGATAAATCAAACTTCTTTAATTATTTAATTAAACAAAATATTTATATATATCAAGATTGATAGCTAACAATATTCATAATCATTCAAATATTAACAACATCAAAGTGGTTTTGACTACTTTTTGGTTTATATTTTTTGTATAATTTAATCTTTTTATCCTGCTATGTTCTAATTAGATATTAAGTTTAGAATTAATGTCTACCCTATTTAAGTCCAATCATATTAGTTCTTCACCATTACTAATTGATTTTATTAATGACATTTAAAAACTATTTCTATGTGTCATTCCATCTTGTCAAGGATTTTCTAATCAATACTAATGAAGAATATTAGAACATGATCCTTAATTACTTTATGATGATGAATTATATATTGATCTCTCATCTACCTCTATATAGTTTATACTATATTTAACTACCGATTGAGCTACTTTTGACAATGATAGGTCATAAGTAATATCAAAATAGATCGATCCTTATATAGGATACATTAGAGAAACCAAGCCAACAAATCACTTATATAAACATCTAATAAGAATTTTTATAGACATATATGTAATATTCCAAATGGAATTCTAATGTTAATTCAGTTTAATGAATTTGTTCTCTAACAAAGCATCTACATGTTTGTGTAAGTAGATCTATACTTTAGTCTATGAGATCTATTATTTCCTTCATAAAAAAAATCATAACTTGTGCTAGTCTTTGTGCTCTATTAATATCTAGTTTCAATAGAATAATAAATAAGAATAATTTAAAGATATTTGACTAAGAGCAATTTAAAGATAATTGAATAAAATAAAATATGAATATCATACTCATGATCTTGTCATACTTTCATTTGCAGTGTATGTTTATCCCATGAATTTATCTTATATATCGACTAAATAAATAAATTCACATAAGATAAAAAGTCTCTTTAAATAAGTATGCAATTAAAACTACAATCAACCAAATGACTATAGAGTGAAAAAGCAAAAATCCCTTACTTTCACTAAGCCAATTGCTTAAATTATCTTATATCATATTCCTATATAACAATCATGCTACTACTGAGACAATAGTTTAGTGAAAGAATTCTACAAAATTCTCTGTAATGAGCATTTACTCAAATCTTATAACTTTAATCTTAATTATTATTATAATAAAGAGAAAACACCTAAATACGTACTTAAATCTATTATGAGACCTTAGCTCATTTTAACTATATGAAAAATGTATTATATTTTAATTGGTAATTGATGCTATATTGTAATATTTATAACTCAAAATAATATTGTTCTAAGTAAGTTATACCTTAACTATAACTTAATTTCTCCAAACTAAAGTTAATATCTACATAATCTTAAACCCAAATATCAACTCATATATAGAATAATGGATATCTTCAATACTTTATAAGTATTAGATATCTTAAAAATTGAAACACTTTTAGTACATTATCTATATAATTAGACTAGAATAGGTAAAAAAACTTCTGTATATATCTACATAGATCTAACTCATAAAATTAAATTGTTACTTTTTCATATCGATAAGAGTTGTTTTAGGACTATTATATCTTCAACAATTGAATATGTAAATGTTGTTATCTATGAATAGTATGTCTCTATATACTCAATCTTTTTATAGACATGATAAATCTGCAATCTTCTTTAAAAGAAGTCTTTGAATTTATTATTAAAGTGAATCTTTCAATATTTTTGAAACCTTTCAATTATACTTTAGATGTATCAATTAAGGCACCAGTTCCATCTAGACATACTGTTATGAGATTTGAAATTTTCAAACTTCATCTTACTCCTACTACTTATCTGAAGAACCATTCTCTTATAAGTATGCATGAACATAAATATTGTATTCAACAAAGCTTTGGAAAATTGTAATATTCTTTTAGATAAATTTCTATTACCCAATTTAGTTCTAGACTTATTGGATAATATATACTTAAAATAAACATAACATCCTAAAACCATTAACATTTACATTCATACAATTCTATATCTAATATAGAATTCGTATAATAAATCTAATTGTAACTACTAAAGGCAATTTGTTGTACTAGGCATAACCATAAAATACAATATCTCATATTGCATTTTCCTCCTACATAAATTTGTACTATCATAGAATTTAGTTTTGAAGGTATTCACTATATAATCTAATTGCCTATGATAACAAAAAAATTTAGGTCTCACCACATCAATCTTATTGAAGTGCTTTGACATTCATAATATTTTATGTAGACTTATATTTAAATATCTGAACTTTTCAAGATTTTAATTAATACTTCATTTAATAAATATTACTATACCAGATAAGTCATTAGTATATTTAAAGAAATGAAAATATTCATCTATTTTATGGATTATTATTACATCCTATACATCATATGTATTCTTTCACCAATTTTTAGCATTTCAATACCATAATCATACTTTCACCAAATTATTTTAGGTAGCAAGAGGACTTAGGCAAAGGACCCCTTGTCCCCCTACCTTTCATCCTTTGTATGGAGACTCTTAGCTCGCTCATCAACCATGAAGTGCTCAATAACCCAAATTTCAGATACCATTCTAAATACAGAAAGATTGATTTGACTATCCTCTATTTTGCAGATGATCTACTTTTATTTTATAGGGCCTCGATGGACTCCATACAAAGTTATATAGTAGCTTTTAACAAATTTAAAAAATTCTAAAGCTTCTATGGAATACAATCAACCCAACAAAGAGCCATTTTCTCCTATCCAAAAAAGTTACTGCTTTGGAACCTCTCATCTCTCAATCAGCTGGGATGCTTTTTAAACAAACACCTCTATTGTATCTTGGATTATCAATTTCTTGATTGAAACTAAGTTTCTTATATCAATTGGTGATAATTTCATGGTTTTTATTATACTTCTTGGCTTTTATTTTCAGATTTTGTGCTTAATTTAACTCTTGAGTGTGAGGGTAACATTGTCACAAATAATTAGTAATTGCAATAAATTCATTTTTTAGAATAATTGATACTATAAGCTAATATTTTTCATTGTAGGAGATTCAAGAAGCAGAGCCAAGGAGTGAAGACTAAGATCACAAGTCAACAAGTCAACGAGGGAAATAGGCAAGTTCACCGCAGTAACGTTGATGTTTCATCGCAGCGGAATCTGAAGATCTACTGAAGAGACCTTTAAGGAAAAGTTTCTCGCGGCAAAGATAATGTTTACGCCGCGACAAAAGATAAAGTTAAATGAAGAAATCTTTTGGGAAAAGTTCGTCATGGAAAAATCTTCGAATTGGTATATACCCGAACTATTTTGAGCAAATTATCCAACTGTGCAACCCGATCCATCAACCTGTTTTATGAAAAAGACCTATTTTAGGTTAACTCATAACAAGGAGAGAGAGTCGACACCTCCATATTATTATTTCATCATCTCATACAACTCCATCTTCACGCACACACCATCGTCTTCTCTCGTCCATACCATTTTCTTCCACTTTCCATCGTCAACTATTACCATGGGTTCTCAGTTGTGAAGTCTCTTGGACCTATGCGTGGCTAGGAACCTCTATCCTCTTGATAATGTAGCAATGGCTTGAGTTCAATGGGCTTAAAAGGGGAGTAGCTTAATCTATGTTCAGCTATAATTTATGAACTCCTAGGTTTAGGATTTGTAACTTATAGTTGAACATTCTTGATTAGCGTTTAATCAAGTGTTAGATATTCAATATGTGGTCGGGATTTGTTGATGTAGAACTTTGAGCCTAAATAGATGAAGTCTCATATATGTCTATTTGCGATCTTGTTGAATCTTTTTTATCTTGCATAGTTGTGTTTAATATTAAGTTGATTTGAGATCCCAAAGTGACTTGTTACATTGACTTACCAACTACACACACTAAGGGCATTTAACAAGGTCTTAAGAAATGAAGTTCATTAATTAAGACCTTGGACTTAAAGAGTTCTTTAAGGTTTACCCATTTGAAACTTAGTGATTTCCATTCCCGTCAAAAATTATTTTAAACTATGATATCCAAAGCTCATTTTCAAGAGGATACTATCATCATTTGATCATCGTCTTTATCTTTCTGCTTTTCATTTCCAAAATTCCAAAAATACATGTTACACATTTTTTCTTACAATTACATTTAATTTAGTTATGGTCTCCAAAGATCAAATCCCCTTCTTTACAAATTTAGCTTGCATTTCATGACATATAGGTTAGCTTAGGTCCATTTGTTAGGTTTTGATTAAGTGAGACGACCCAAGGTTGCATCCTATATTGCAATCCTTGGATTATATTTTTGATTTAACCTTTAAGGGTACAAACTAAGGTCAGGATCAAAATGGCGTCGTTGTGCACCAACAAAGGAAAGTTCAAACCGAATGACAGAGTGCAAGTCAGCTCAAATGTGTCCACATTGATCAAACCCCAAATACCAGTATAATGCTAATACCTTAGATCTTTCACCATCCCGTGCACCATAGGAAAAGTTACCATAGGAGGAGCCTTGTTAAATCTAAGGACAACCATTAATGTGATGCCTAAGTCTGTCTATACATCACTAGGGGTCAAAAGTCTAAAGCCTACATTTGTTGTTTTACAATTAGCTTATAGGTCTCTTAGGCATCTAGTGGGCATCACAGAGGACATTTTGGTCCAAGTAAAGGGTTTGGTCTTTCCAGCTGATTTTTATGTACTTAACATGTCTTCTGAAGTTGTGCAGGACACTACGTTGATTCTCGGTAGACCCTTCTTAAGGATTGCTAGTGAGCTTTAACATGTACGAAGTTGTGAAACACCCCCATGAGGATTACTCGCTTTTAGGAGTTAACATGATTGATATTGTTATTGATGATGTATGCTATGAGTTTAAGCTCCATCATGCTTACTCTAAATCTGCACTGAACTCTTTGAATTCTTTAATTGTCAATGATGACCCCTGGGGAGAAAGGTTTTTCGTTCCTGTTTTAAGTGAATCTATAATTGAGGAGGCTGAAACCAATGTAGCAAGTGGTCAAGTCATCTTACCACAATATGGCTATCTGTCGAAGGTTCACCAAAAGCAACAGGAACCTCCGTATTCATCAGATTGTTTCTCTCTTTCACTTGTTCACTTACTTTTGCTATTTGATTGATTATGACATTGTGGATGCATTAGTTTGTTGAATAAGTGTGGGGGAGAAACCAATTCAATAGGATATTAGATTAGCTTGTAGTTTAAGCAGTTTTTTAATTCAATAATTCCTCTCCTATTTATATTTGTTGTGCTTTTCAGCTTTATGCATGATACATCTTTAAGTTTGAGGAATTGATGTGATTGAATGTGTTGCACTTTGTTTTTTTGAACTATTATGGTGCGTGAACACTTGTATATGATCTCTAAGTGTACTGAGTATCCAACTTGTGTCTTTTATGTGTTTGTGAGTCGTTTTTCTCATTTCTGTCTTTGCTTTGTTTTCCTTTCAGGTAACCTTCACTGCAGCGAGTAGTCCATGTCATCACGGTGAACTTACCTTATTTCTTTCATATTGCTCTCAAGAAAATTTCACCGTGGCGTGGATTCCATTTCTCCACAGCTAAAGTTCCTCACAACTTTCCTATTTCTTTCGGGTAAACTTCACTACAGCGTGAAGTCTAGGACGCCGCAACGAACATACCACATTTCTTTACATTCCTCTTAGGTTTATTTCATTGCAGCGTGCATTCCACGTCATTGCAGTGAACTTCCCAGCATTATTCTTTATTCCTTTCAGATTAATTTCGCTACAGTAAAATATCAATATTTTGTTATTTTCGAGACTAGGATTAAGTTCATCACAGAAAATTTCAGCGTTCGTCGCAGCGAAAGTTTAATCTGCGCAAATCGACTTGGTGAAATTAGCCTTCCACCTTTATTTTCTCTTAACCTTTCGTATTCCCTCTATCCCTTT
This sequence comes from Erythroxylum reticulatum, assembly GCA_025504915.1. NCBI lineage: Eukaryota > Viridiplantae > Streptophyta > Magnoliopsida > Malpighiales > Erythroxylaceae > Erythroxylum > Erythroxylum reticulatum. Next base: position 7,001 of record JANSVA010093654.1, read on the forward strand.
TCGGCATTTGACCCCCAAACCCTATTTAAACCCCCCTGACCTCTCTTCTTTATCTCCCTCTCAAATTCTTCTCCACAACCATGTTCGCGTTTCCTCTCCTTTCCAACTCTCTAAGCATTTTTCTTCGATATTCGTAAGTATTTTCTTCTCTTCATTTTATATTGTTTAGGGGTAGATTAAGTTTATTATTTTTTTCTCTTTTCCATTTTCCTTTTTCGATTCATTTTGTTTAGGATAGTTTGTTTTACTCATTTGTTTAAGTTATATTTCGATGTTCATTTTTGTAGAACAATGCCTCGAGTTAAACTCCCAACTCATAGTACCCCTATTGCCCCTTCTAGTCCTCCTAGTGAGTCCGATTCTTCCGATAGTTTCACCTTTGTAGAATTAGCTAAAAAAGTAGACACTAGGCCATTTATCAAATAGTGACCCTTTCCCTTAGCTCCGCCTCACAATCCCTTTGTGCAATAACTTGTTTCTTCCCAACAGATAGGATTGGTCAGTGACCAAGGTAATGATAAATTTGTTCTCCATTTCTATACCTACGCCAAATTCCATAACACCATGGAAATTAACTTCTGTGGTGTTAAAGCACCTAATGCATTCACCACCATTAGTATCCATCGCCATTTCAATCTTCCTCCCATTATTCATTACCACTACGATTAGCTGATCCATAACTATGCCTCTGATGATGTTATTCGCACCTTCTATCAAGAGGGCATCGAATGGATCAACCCAGATATTACCAATTATACCTTAAAAGATTTAATCTATAATCCGCATCTTATCCTTGGCTCCACTTACTATACAACAATATCATCCCGACCACCCACCTCACATATGTAACCAAACAACAAGCCCTCCATATCTACCTCCTAATGACTGGTCACCCAGTCGATATAACTAATGATATCGTCTCTGCCCTCCATGACTCCATCACCACCTCCAAATTCACCAGCAACATCACCTTTCCCCATCTCATCACCGATATATTCCAAGCACACAATGTCCTGAAATTAGACAATGACAACCATTTCGACCCGGCCCCTCTCTTTAAGTATACCTGCCAAAGTAACCCACCATTCACCCATCTCAACCCTCTACCCATGTTATAGAAATTGGTGCAATCTCTACAGCTACGGCACCAGATGAGGTTGATCCTCCAACTCAGGCCGCTTCTAAGCTTGTGACTTTATAAACCCTCGCTAGTAAAGTCATGGACTTTGTGCAAATATCTCTCATCTCTGAGACACTCTTTCAGGAGATTGCCAGGCAGAAGAAGAGAGAGGTGTTATATGATCGGGATAGGTGGTATTGCCAGCGCATAGATGCATTGCTCGTTGAGCATTTCCACTTCCAGCTACCATCTAATGAAGATGAACCCCTGAGCAGCGCTGGCACATCGGGAGCAAGTCCTTTTGGATCTAGGGATGATCTTCCTATGGAGTAGCTAGAGTCATTTGTTCTTTTTGTTTTAGCTAGTTATGTTTTAGTTTTCAATTTGTTGGACACTTAGTTACATTTTTATCATGTACAAACTTAATAGTCGGTTGTTTATATATTTTTCATTGTGCTTTTCCCCGTATGATGTTATTCAATAGCCTTCCACTTCCTGTTCCTTGCATCATGGTGTTTTAATTGTTATTCACATTGAAGACAATATGATGTTTAAGTGTAGGGGAGGTTATTCCATTTTGGAAAAATTTTCTTTGTGCATAATTTTTGGCCATTTAATTGCTGGTGCAAGTCATCTGTGTGTCCTATGCAAATTTTTAAACTTGGTAATTGAGGTGAATTGCATATTTCACATTTTTTTGCAATTGAGATTGTGAATTTGTGATTCGCTGCAGTGAGCTCTTGGTTTCACCGTGGCAACACTATCCTTTATAAAAGAAGTTGTTTTAAATTCCCTCATTTCAATAATTCTCCCAATTTAGATTCTTTTCACTCCTGTGTCTTGAAGATTTTATAGATTCAAAATTATCCATGTGTTTTTGAAAACACGTCTATATGTTTTAAATGATAGTTGATTTCAGTTAATTTCATTTTCAAATGTTTTCACGAGAAGCAAGTGAGGGTACTTTAAGAGAGTAACCTTATATGTTTTTAATCCTTGAGATTGCTTAATTGAGATACTAACCTTGTTGGAAGGATTTTTGGGCCTGAATTCTTTCATTTTTGTGTGTATCTGCTTAATTTCATATCTCTCTATAACTTGTTTTAATTTTTAATCAAAGCTTGATGAACTAAAATTTTGTTCATATGATAGAAGCATTCCTTTCTTGACCTTACTTACCCAAACACTTAACCTTTGCTAGCCTTTTGAGCCTTCTTTTGAGTGCATACATATTTCACAATTAATATGAGTATCTCATCCCTAGTTAAAGATGATAAAAGAAATACAAGGGGTGTCTATACAAAAGAAAAGAAAGAAAAAGAGTTCCAAAAGTGAAAAAAAGAACGCCATCTCAATAGAGAAATGTAATAAAAAGTGTTAAATTATGTTTGTTGTTTGTGTAAATATTTTCTTTCACACAATTGGCATTTGTTTCATGAGAAAAATAATTGTGGTGCATGTACTCATATTTCCTTCTTCTATTCAATCCATCTCATTTAGCCTTCCGTACATTACAACCTTAAAAAGTCCTCTCGATTTTCGAAATTATAGTTCTTTTGGTGGAGAGATAGAATTATCACAAGCTTATGGAAGAGATTGGACTAAGCAGATTGTAGAGTGAAATTATCCCATGACAAGTGAGTTGAGAGACTAAACATATTACCTTAAGAGAATTCTCTTTTTCCCAATCTCTTGGATTAAATGCTTATAGTGTTTATTTTCTTAATGGTCTTTCAGTCTACTTGGGTTGATTTCTGAGGAAGTGACTTAACTGATTTTATGCTTTCATTTTTAAACATGGTTGGAATTTTCTTCTACACTTGTGTCTCTTGGACTTTTACAAACTTTGTTCAGGAGTACAAAGGTCTAAGTGTGGGGGAATTTGATTGAACCCAAGTTTCCTATATCAATTGGTGACAATTTCATGATTTTTATTATACTTCTTGGCTCTTATTTTCAAATTTTGTGCTTAATTTAACTCCTAAGTGCTTGTCTTGAATTTATGTAGTTTGAGGGTAAATTTGTCACAAATAATTAATAATTGCGCTAAATCAATTTTTTAGAACAATTGATACTACAAGCTACTATTTTTCATTATAGGAGATTCAAGAAGCAAAGCCAAGGAGTGAAGAACAAGATCACAAGTCAACGAGGGCAACAGCCAAGTTCATTGCAGCGAAATATGAAGATATACTGAAGAGACTTTTTGAGAAAAGTTCATCACGACAAAGTGAAATGTTTGCGCCGCAGCGAAAGCTGAAGTTGACTAAAGAAATCTTTCGGGAAAAGTTCATCATGGCAAAACATTCAAATTGGCATAGACCCTGACCATTTTCGACAAATTATCCAACTGTGCAACCCTATCCATCAACTTGTTTTATAAAAAAGACCTATTTTAGCCTAACTTACAACAAGGAAAGAGACCTGACACCATCATATTGATTTTTCATCATCTCATACAACTCCATCTTTACACACGCACCATCGTCTTCTCTCATCCATAACATTTTCTTCCACTTTCCACCGTCGATTGCTACCATGGGTATCTCCAGTGGGTTCTTGGTTGTAAAGTATCTTGGAGCTATGCGTGGCTAGGAACCTCTCTCCTCTTAAAGATGTAGCAATAGCTTGAGTTCAATGGGCTTAAAAGGGGAGTAGCTTAATCCATGTTTAGCTATGATTTACGAACTCCTAAGTTTAGGATTTGTAATTTGTAGTTGAACATTCTTGATTAGAGTTTAATCAAGTGTTGGATATTCAAT
>JANSVA010093684.1:0-10881 GCA_025504915.1 Erythroxylum reticulatum
TTGGGATTTCTGCTTAATGCATTAGATACAACACTAACTTTATTGGGCAATACTCATTTGTACAATCATAGTCTTTCAGTACTTCTATCCACTGTCTCAGTATCGTATTCAATTTTCTTAACTCAATAATTACCTCAAACTTTAATAATCTGTACATGTATATATATATATATATATATATATATATCCAAGATGTTACTATAAATATACTATCTCTAAACTTTCAAAGAGATACCACAACTGTAACAGTTCTAAATCATGTATCAAACAATCAATTCATAGGACTTTAGTTATTTCCGTACTTATGAAATCACTTTATTATGCATTATTAGATTTTATCCAAATCTCTTATACAACATCATTGTATGTTATAAATCTCCAAATCCATATGATATGATTAATATTAGTATAATTCCTCAAAAGTCTCTTTGCTTTCATTACTCATTGTAACATCATCAACAATCTCAATTCCACTAATATCTTCTTATACCAAATCATAACTCTTATCACAACAATTTAACAATCATTCTAACTTCCAAGTTTAACCTTTCAATTCCACTTTGCTTGTACACCTTAGATCTTGTCATTTCCACTTATGTCTCTACTTCTTCTCAGTCAATTCATAAAAATATTTTCACATCTATATCAATTCAAGTACATATCCACAATAAAATTTCGTCACCATATTCACTGACATAACCACAATTACTGAATCTATGTCTAACATATCGGACCATGTAATATTTCTTATTTCTAAATATCCATAAATGTTTCATTTTCTCACATTATGTCATATCATTATTCTTATTACTAAGTCTAGTTTCCTGAACTCTTATCAATTGCCCCTGTGATTGACACATATTCTGAAAGTTGCCATGTAAGATCTCAATTCTGGGCTCTGATAACACAATGGTTGGACCCCACTTCCGGAACCCAATTCGAATGTCATAGAAGTGTGGGTTTGTTCTTATTACCATGCATGGTTATTCCAATTAACCTTCATCAGTCATCCTCGATTCATCTTCATTCTCTGATACCATAAGTGTCGGGCCCCATTTTCGAATTATTCTTATATTGAAGCAAATATTATGTGCTCAACTCCAATCCAGAAATTGAAAGTCTTAGGGACTGAATTAAAATTAGATTTTGTCAAATCCTTTTTATCTCTATATCTCGAGGTTATTTATAAACAAAAATCATCTCATTCAGAGCTCTACAGACCAAGATATCATCAAAATACCGAAATATGTTCAGTAAAATATTCAATTCATACTCTTCCAACCCATACCCTTAGTTTAATCCAATCAATCCTTTTCAAAAAAACAAAACATTAAAAGCTATAAACTTTAATGGAGAGTTAGAAATAAATGTGTTAGGAATCTATTTGTTTGAGAATCACTTCATTTGGACGTCGAATAACAAGGTTATGGCCGAAAGAATCAAACAAGGTTTTGTCCTTAATCATATTAAATCTATTTCAGGATGATTGGCATAACTTTCACTAGTGATATCAGATCAAGGTCATTCTTAGATGGTTGGAAATAAGAATTCAAGATATACAAATTTTATGAAGACCTTGAAGATATATTCTATCATCAAAAGGGTCAAAATTGGACCAGATGGTAGGGTCAGATGAAACTAGACGAAGGGTCAGACGAATCGGAACAATTGTCATAACTTTCTATAGAGATATCAGACTAAAGTCATTCTTGGATGGTTTGAAAGAAAAATTTAAGATATACAACTTTTATAAAGACTGTAAAGATATATTTTTCCATCTAGAGGGTCAAAAATTAGACCAGACAACAGGATCAGACGAAACCAAATGAAGCGTCAGATGAAACCAGATGAAGGGTCAGATGAATTGGAACAATTGTCATAACTTTCCCTAGAGATATCGGATTAAGATCATTCTTAGATGGTTCAAAAGAGAACTTCAAGATATACAAATTTTATGAAGACCTTGATGATAGATTCTATCATATATAGGGTCATAAAATTTGACAAAAAGATAGGGTAAGAAGATCCCAGACAGAAGGTCAGATGAAAGGGACCTATTTTTGAACAATTCGCATAACTTTCTCTAAAGATATTGGAGTAAGGTGTTCTTTAGACAGTTTTGAAGAGAACTCATAGATCTACAACTTTCATGATGACACTGAAGCAAGATTTTATCATATAGCTAGAGCAAACAATACAAGATGAATAGTACCCGGAAGAAGTTTATGAACAGTACATAGAAGATACATGTCATCAGTAGATGACACATCATCACCATAAGATACAGTCTATACTCCTGAGCCTCTTCCCTTATAAGGACCATAACTTTCGACTTCGATGTCCAAAAATTTCATCCTGTATACCTTTAAAAAGCTACAAAGATAAACTACAACTTTCTAGAAGATAACTTTAACTAATTCAACCTAGATTAATCCGTTTTTCCCCCAAATTCAGAACACGAATTTTACCCCTATAGAAGTCTTAAAATTTTGCACTGTACAAACTTGGAATATCCTGAGTATAACCATTCAACTACTAAATTGACTTCATTAAACTCTCAAATCTCAACTCATTTGTCTCATCACATTTAACTACATTTGATTAGTAAAAAATTCCTATCTTTCGTTTCCTTATACACCTCACTTATGTGTGTGTGTGTGTGTGTGTGTATATATATGTATATATATCAACAATTCATGTTCAAAATCATCAACTCAAGTTGATAACTTCTTCACGTATATCTAATTTCAACTCTCATCATCCATACACCATTCATATTTCATTAGCATCAGATGAATAAAGTTTTACGAATCTTTAATGGCATTTCAAGCCACATTACATCATTGACTTAAAATCTCAAATTACAAAAGATTCTTGAAATGCGACTGAAACACTGTGCTTTTCCAAAACCAAATCAAAATACAAAATAAGAAAATTTGGAGTAATTCCCTTAAACTCTTGATCACTTGATCTCTTAGCTATCACCTAAAGATGGGACAAAAAGGAGGTGAGCTTGAACGCTCGTGGGTAACAGTTTATAACAAAAAAATTAAGGAAAACCTTTGAAAACCTTCACTTGTCATGGAAAATTCTCATTCAGTTCATAAAACACATTTTTCTCAACTTCTTCAACTACAAAACATTAATGCATCAAACTTGTTCATATAGGATAAACACATAAGCACATTAGAATGGTTTGGGTAAATCCATAAACATGACGACCTACACTTTTTCACATAATGGTCCTGTGTAGTCGTAAACTTGACGTACTATCACAATCCAATATAGTAATTTTGTGTAAACGTAAACTTGAGGGAGTCCATGAAGGAGCTCCATGTCACTAACGAGCAGACGGGAGAAGCCTTTGACTTGGTCAACATGCACGTGACATTCTTAGATGGATTACACCAAACCCACATAACATGTAATTCATGAATTGAAAATCATTTGCCTAAATGGCACATTATTATAAACTTGTCTTTCATGAATATGAGATATTTCGAAAACATGATTTCATAAACATATATCTTTCATTTTCAAAGTCTTTTTACAATCATCACACAACTGGTATAACAACATATTACACTTTCTCAAATCATTTAAAAGCAATAAATGCAACACTTATGATGCAGTTGAAAACATTAAACTTCTTTTATTCAAAGAGAATATTAGTGGCTTATTTACTCTATTATAAACATGTAATCCACCTTGATTTCTTTGCTTAAAAACTTGCTCAAAATGCCTCTTCTCTCCTCTTGCCTCTTTTGATCCATTTTATACGATAACAAAAATCCCACTCAATAGGATTTTCAATTGAAAATCCCACAAAGTACAATCACTAAAATTGGTTTTAGAATACTTAAACCCATGCATTTTCTAAACTCTATAAACTAGGTTCCTTCCAAAAATCCAAAAGATTTAAGATGATCTTACTTTGATTCTTCACCAAATAAAGAGATCTTTGGCTCAAATAGAAGCTCTTCTCTTCCTCTACCTTTTTCTCTTCTTGAACCACTTCAAAATCTCTCTCAAAAGTTAAGAAATGAAGAAATCCTAGCTCAACTCTCTTCTTTTCTCTCATCCACCGAAATTCTCTTTTCTTTCTTTCTTATTTTCTCTTCTTCTCTCCCAATTCACATTTTTCCTTCTCTTAAATGCAAGACTACATTTCTTTCTTCCATTTCTACCCTTAATGAGTCCAAAAAGTCCATTTTACCCTTCCTTATAGGCTTATGTTCTTTTAACCTTAAGTGTCTTGCCAGAAATACCCTTGAACATTCTTATAACCTTAACACTTTAATTCGATTAATTTATATATTATAATCTTTCTAACATTAACATAATAATTAACTTCACAAAATTTAATCTATCAAAACTTTAAAATTCTTTTAAATCATGCTTAACTGGAGAAAAAAAATTTATGGGGCCAACAAAAATCCTCTGATAAGTGTAAAATAAAGTCCCTAACTGATGGAATCAAAGGTCTTATTGAAATCAATCTTCATCACACAATTTTTAGGGTCTATATTCTTAGTATATTTTGTAAATAGTTACTACACTATCATGATGTTATTCACAATATTTCTTCCCTCGAATAAGGCCCCTTGTGTTTCATTTATTACTAGCTTTATCACCTCCCTAATGATTTTTATAGGAAATTATGGTAGAAGATCGATCTTAAGTCACTCTTGGATTCAAGGTTGCTAACTTTGGGTATTAGGTATATTCTTTTATTATTTTATTTAAGTAGCTTTCTGTTTTCAAAATGCTTAAGGAAATATTCAATTCTAAAAGAATCCATTTAATCCATTAGGTATAGGGGCTTTATATGCCCCTAACCTAACGACAAATTTCCTCCACATCTTAAACAGTAACAAGACTCTCTAGGAACTCTAAAGTATCAAGCTAGAACTGGTTAGTAATGAAGGATCTTACTTTAGTATATGGATGGGTTTGAATTTATTAGAGACCCTAATGATTTCTTGAAGTAATCAAAAGTAACTTCCTTTAAGTCATATTTCATTGTCACTAGTTCACCATCTTGTCTTCTTAGAGAGAAAATTTGATTCTAACTTTTCCTTTACAAAAAAAAGTTATGGAAGAATTTTATATTTCTATCCCCCTTTTTAATCTAGTTCACTTTTGCCTTTGGTGTATAAGGGAATTATGATTCCCAATGCAGTGATATACTACCTTAAATCCATCTTCTCCTTCTCTTGTAGTGTTATATCTTATGCTTTATGTTTATTGCAAACTGAATCATTTTAAGGTTGTGTTTTGTCTATCTTAATTACATTCCTTCTATATGACGTTTTACTATTATTCGACTTATTTAATTATTGATTTAATCTCTTCAAATTTTCAATATAAATAAAATCTTTATAACATTCTATTTGATGTGTCATGCTTGCCTAAATTGCATTATCAGATTTGTCAATTCCACTACGAAGTTATTAAATATGACAAGTTTTTCTTTCTACATTCTTCAAACATACTCTGGATCAAAATAGAAGAGTGGTCTGAAATAAGTGGATCTCTAAAATTGGTTTTGCTCTCTAGCAAGTTTATTAACTAATACTTATTGACAAGTGCTTTACCTAACTTTTTACAAATATACCAATTAGAGCATTTTTCGTTACTCCAAGAGAAGAATTTTCTTTCTAAGTTAAGATCATTTATTTCAAGGCTCTCAATACATAGTATAATATCATCTGTATAGTTCTCCAAGTTAACATTACCCTCAACCTCATATTTGTACAAATTACTATTAAATTCTTCTAATATGATCCTAAGCTCCTAGATCCCATTTTTAATGGTTATTTTTTTGCTTCATAAATCCTTCCTTTGAAAAGCCAAGTTGTATCCATACACCAAGGTGGTGGCCTTAATTTTTTATTCTCCTATAAAAAGCAAGCTTCACAACGTATCAATTGGTTAGTATTTTCCAAAATCCTAACTTGATTATATCATACGCTAAGATAATTTTTCCATAATGGTGGTAAGAGTGATTTATTTACCTCATACAATTGGTTCAGTGTTGTATTCTACAAGTATGTAAAATGTGAGCCTTTTTAATCTCTTTTGTGTGTGTGTCTGTGTGTGTGTTTATGTCCATGTCTCTTTGTGTGTATGTGTCTTTTATAATCATACTATAACACAAAAAGGAATGTACTGATTTGTTGCAAGTTTAAGTTCTTCTAGGGTATTTCTTATCTTATAGCTGAAGAAATACCTCTCATTCAGCCATTTTGTGCCTATTTCTTACCTTTGCTTCTTCGTTTAGTTATAAAATTATGATTTTGTCTATTTCATTCATTTCTTATCATTGTATTGATTCTAATGGTCACAAAATGATTTTGTGTTGTGGTATGTGAATATTTGATAGGATTTTGTTCAATTTTGATTTATGGAATCATCAACATCAATAATAGCAAATGTGCGACAACATGTCCATACATACTATAATTGTGGACTATATGTTCCTTTATAGATTTCTTGGACATCAAAGAACCCTAAAAGGAGATTCTTTAGGTATTCAAAATATGGGATAAATTTTATGCATAGTTTAATAACTCTAAAGAATGATTGTAACAAATAGGTGACTAGTATAAATGTTATAAATGCCTAAGGAGAGAAGAATATGCATTTCAATGAACAAAAAGGAAATAGTAAACTTAGTTCAGTATGAGTTTTGATTATATTGTCTTAGATTATGTCTGTATGTATAAGTAATATGGATGAGATGAGTTATACCTTTATAATATTATATATTAAATAATGTTTTTAAATGACATTTTATATGACATTATGTATTAAATTAATGAAAAACAGTTATGCTTTTATTTGATGCATATGTGTACAAATAAAATTGCCTTTGGATCCATGCCTCTGAATTCAAATTAAAGGATCAACAAAATGATTACCTACATATAATGTTGTAGTTACATACATAGATTCAATTTACAACATCATCAAAAGATACAAAAGTGAGATGCCCATAATGTAAGTTGTCCATGAATAAAAACAGGATGCTTATAATTACATAGTACAAAAAATTCAACACGAATTGTCCCTAAATATAAAGGAACACAAGCCATACGCTTCTTTTACTCCTTATTCTTTTAGTTGGTCCAGTTTTGTTCTTTTTATCTTAACCTTATTGAGATGTCAAGTCTTCCAACTGTGATTGCCTTCCTTTTTGTTTTAGTTTTTTAATATAATCTTTTCCTTTACTTTATGATGCATCTATTACAGTGCTTTCTTGAGAAGACAACTGCACTTCACCTTACATAAAAGAAATAAGATTAACTTTTTACATCATACATTCTAATTATCTTTCCATGTATGAAATAAATAACCTTACCATCATTTGCCTTATGGCAACTGACCCAATTGTTGGCATTTTACAAGTTTTGGTACTATATCCTGCTTGTTTATATTTCTTATATGTGAAATATCCCTTAAATTTCCTAAATATGCATTGGAACACATTATTGTGTTGTTTGACAATGAAGCACTCTTACATCTTCTATTAAATGCATATATACCACATATTCTTAGGAATATTTTCCAACCATTCAAGTGCATCGTTATTCATGCTCTTTATCTTACTCAATTTGTCACTTGTAACTTTGTTGAGTATAATTTGAAGTAATGTACCACATTTGGTCCTTGTAAATGGCTGGTAATTTATACGTGCTTGGTAAATTTTCCTACAAATGCCTAAATCAATGACGATGGTCAAAATGTACACACTCATGATCAAATAATTCTTATAAACGTGTTATTACATGATTAAGATATTTTTGATAAAAAAATAGGTGAAATCTAAAAATAATATTATGAATATTTTATTTTGTTACCTTTTGTCTGTCACTCGTGTACACCCATGAATGATCATAACCAATATCATCAAGTAGTTATACCATAAACCATTTCTAGCCCTCTTTGTTCTTAACTCTTACACAACTCAAGAAAATGAAAAAGAAAAGCTACCATTTGGATCCCTTCTAATGACTACCAATAGTTCCCTACCACAACTTTCCTTTAAATGACAGCTATTAATGTATATTATTGGTCTATAAACATTGATAAACCGAAATTTTACTTGTTTAATTTACATGTAACATAAATCACATATATTTTTAGGAGATCTGATGTACAGTGAACTGTTCCTATTGTATTATATACAACAAATAAGTAACTCTTAACTTCTTACATTGTGCCACTTCATCTCCAAGCAATAAATATAAAGCTTATCTCTTAGCTTTATAAGTTTTAATAGCTGAAATATCTTACAAGTAATCTTGTAAAATAACCCTTTTAATTCTGAAATATACCAGTTAGGACTGTCCCTGAAGTGTGTTAAACACTTGGTGACAATAAACTGGTAATCAACTTTTATATTTCCAAATGATCTCCCATAAAAATGAGTGTCTTGGAATGTCTTAACCCTATCTTATATAAGGCTTACATGTATTCTCCATTCACATTATTTCTTACACTATGAAAATTGTCTTCAGTTTTCTTTCTTCAATTACACTTATCAAGTTCCTCACATTATTATCATTATGTAGTGGCCTCAAACCATCTTCAAATGACTTATATGGGAATTTACAGGTAAAATATTGTACTTCTCCATACCTTAACTTCTTAGCATTAAGCATAAAATCAATTAATGTACTTCCATCTACCTCACAATTAAAATAATCTTTCTCTTCACCTTCATATATCATTTTTTTAATTTGACGCACCTACTATAGAAGCACTCAAACCTAATTATTGGGTCTAAAGTACTAGCCATTCCTCAAACAAAACTATAACAAAAACAATATGATTATGTAGTTGTACTACCAAATATATGAAAAATTGATATATTACTAAATTTATCTAGTTATAGAATAATGGATTATGGAATCTCATAGCAATTCAATAATCATGTAGCAAAATAATGCATAATGGAATCATATAGCATGTTTCTATTTTATGAACCATGTAGAAGAGTGATGCATTATGAAATCATATAGCATGTTTTTATGTATAACTTGTATACATTTATATCCTTGTACAACTATTTTTGAAAGTTAAATGTAATGAAAATTTTCTCAAAATAACAGTTTGCATCTAAATAAGGAGAAAACTAAGGGATGTGTCTTTTGAGTAAGTTGTAAGTTTTTGGAATAAATGCATCAATAAAAATGGTAAAACTACCATTTTTGTCCTCTTATGATACATCCAAACTGTGTTACCTAGGTCACTTTTGATCTTAGAAGGGAGAAAATAAGAGAGAAAATAAGTATGGAATAGTGATAAGACAACAAAAAACACCTGAAAGATTATGACAACTAGTAGCAATATTTTAGATATTTCTCCTCTAGTATCAAATCTCCAAGGCACTATTTCAACGTAAGATGATAGAAGGGTCTTCGGTCAACACTTATGTGCTGAAGATGATTAGGTATATTGAAAAATTAGCCTAATTAGGTTTTGTCATGGACCATAACTTAATCATTACTTTAGCGCTGCAGTCTCTGAGTTCGAGCTTTTTACAGTTCGTTATGAACTTCAACATGAATCATAAAGACATAACATTGCCTGAACTGTTGAATATACTTAAGACTATGGAAGGGTACCTTAAGAAGGAACCCAATTCTGTACTTGTTGTTAGTTCTTCTAAAAGTAAGAAAAAGGGCTTTAAGAAACATAATAACAAGAAACAGAAGGCTTCTTCTAATGTAGTAAAAGCCAAGGGAGGTGTCAAGAAGAAGAGTAATGACAAGGGCACATGTTTTCATTGCAGAGTCAACAGACATTAGAAGAGGAATTGCTCATCTTATCTTGATATCCTGAAAGATAAAAGGCTTAAGGAAGTTGTCTCTTCAAGTATGTTTATGATTAAGATCAATCTTTCTACTTCTGTTCCACTTTCTTGGGTAGTAAATACTGGTTATGGTTCTCACTTGTGTAATAACATGCAGATGTTAACGAGGAGTAGATCATTAAAGAAAGTTGAAGTAGACCTATGAGTTGGCAATAGAGCAAGAGTTTCTGCATTAGCTGTAGGGACTTATACTTTAGCTTTGCCTTTTGACCTTATATTAGAACTTGATAATTGTTATTATGTTCATGTTATTACAAAAAACATCATTTCTATTTTTATTTGGATTTGAATGGATTTGTCTTTATAATTAAGAATAACAGTTGTTCTTTTTATAAAGATGATGTTTATTATGGATCTGGATTGCTTACAAATAGTTTGTATGAGTTAGATCTAGAAAGGACAATTCTTAACATAAATAGTAAGAAAAGTAAATTAAGTAACCAAACTCCATCTTATTTATGTCATTGTAGGTTAGTCCATATCAATGAAAATAGAATCACAAAATTGCATAAAGAAGGATATTTGGATCCTTTTGATTATGAATCATATGAAATTTGTGAATCTTGTTTAATGGAAAAGATGACCAAACTACTCTTTAAGGGAAAGGGACAATGTGCAAGTGCATTACTAGAATTAATACATTCAGATATATGTGAACCTATGTCCACAAATGCTTGAGGTAGATACTTATATTTCATTATGTTCACAGATAACCATTCTAGATATGGTTATGTGTACTTCATGAAAAAAAAGTCTGAATCAATTGAAAAGTTCAAAGAATTTAGCCTAGAGGTAGAGAAACAAAATGGAAAAGTATTAAGATGCTTAGATCAGATCGAGGTGGTAAACACTTAAAGTTTTTTGGTTACTTAAAAGAGAATGGGATTCTCTTACAATGATCTCCTCCTACAACTCCACAACATAATGGAGTTTCTGAAAGAAGAAATCGTGCAGTATTAGATATTGTATGTTCCATGAGGTGTCATGCAGTTCTTCCTATA
>JANSVA010093780.1:0-10876 GCA_025504915.1 Erythroxylum reticulatum
TGAGATAGCACTAAAGGAGACTAAACCCACTTATCCTAGGTGTGGTTAAGAAAGAAATCACCAAACTTCTGAGTATCGAGATCATCTATCTCATATCTGATAGTGAGTGGGTTAGTCTGGTGCATGTAGTGCCTAAAAAGAGTGGGGTCACTGTGGTTAGAAATGATAGGGGCGAGCTTATTCCTACAAGAGTGCAAAATTCCTAGCTTGTGTGCATAGATTATAGAAGATTAAATGATGCCACACGAAAAGACAATTTTCCTCTTTCTTTTATTGACCAAATGCTTGAGAGACTAGCAAGCAAATCCCGTTACTGTTTTCTAGATGGCTTCTCTGGGTACTTTCAAGTAACTATTACACTAGAGGACCAAGAAAAACCCCCTTTTACATATCCTTTTGGTATCTTAACTTATCGAAGGACGCATTTTGGATTATGGAATGCTCCAGGGACTTTCCAACGTTTTATAATGGCTATTTTTTGTTAATTTTTAGAGTAATGCATAGAAGTCATTATGGATGACTTCACTGTTTATGGTGGTTCTTTTGATAATTGCCTTTCTAGTCTTAAAAAAGTTTTGAAAAGATGCATTGAAAAGAATTTGATTTTAAACTTTGAAAAATGTCATTTCATGGTCAATGAGGGCATAGTGTTAGGTTATTTGATTTCTAGCAAGGGAATTGAAGTTGATAAAGTTATGATTGAGGTCATATCTTATTTGGCTTATCCTGTATGTGTTAAAGATATAAGATCACTTTTGGGTCATTCAGGATTCATAAAAGATTTTACCAAGATTGTGTTACCTCTTTTAAAGCTTTTACAAAAAGATGCAAAATTTGACTTTGAAAATTCTTGTACAGATGCTTTTGATGAGTTAAAGGCTCAACTCATTTCCCCTTGTTCTAATTGCCCCTGATTGGAAATTACCTTTTGAGCTTTCATGTGATGCTTCTAATTGTGCTGTAGGAGCTATGCTAGGCCAAAGGGAGAAGATGCTTTCAAGAGCCATTGCATACGCCTTAAAAACATTGGATGCAACTCAAATCAACTATAAAACAATAGAGAAAGAGCTATTTTCAGTAGTTTTCACATTAGAAAATTTTAAGCCTTATCTAATAAATTCTCATGTAACTATTTTTACTGACCATGCAGTGTCCGTTATCTCCTCAAGAAACCACAATCTAGGTCAAGATTGAGATAAAGGATCGAGCCAGGGTAGAAAATCATTTAGCTGATCACTTGAGTAGACTACCAAAGGATACAAAGGGAGTAAACTCTTCTGAACTCACTTATGATTCTTTTCTTGATGAAGCTTTATATGCTTTAGTTTTAAAAGAACCTTGGTATGCGTATATTGTTAATTATCTCATGACTAGACTCACCCCTCCTCATATATCTAAGTCACAGGCACAAAAGTTCATGAGTGAAATGAGGCAGTACATTTGGGATGTTCCTCATTTATGGTAGATGTGCAGTTACCAAGTCATAAGAAAGTGTGTGCCTAGTGATGAAGTTGATGCCATTATTTCAGCTTGCCATTCCATGGTTTGTGGGGGGCATTTCAATGTAAGGAGAACATCTAGGAAAATTCGAAACTCTGGTTTTTACAAGCCAACCCTTTTTAAAGATTCTTTTACATTTTATCAGTCCTATGACAAATGTTAACGTTTTGGAGGGTTAGGTAAAAGGCATAAAATGACTCAATAGCCTTACTATTTTATGAAATATTTGTTGTTCGGGGGATTGATTTCATAGGTCCCTTTCCACCATCTTTTAGTTTTATATATATCCTTTTAGCCATTAATTATATGTCCAAATGGATAAGGCTATACCTACTAGAAAAGATGATTCCCAAATAGTGTCTAAATTTCTTAAGTCCAACATTTTTTTGGGGTTTGGGATTCCAAAGGTTGTGGTGAGTGATAACGGTACACATTTTTGTAATAGGGTAGTTGATAACCTGTTTTTCAAAATTTGGCGTCACTCACAAAGTCTCCACTCCATATCACCCCCATACCAGTGGTCAAGCTGAAATATCGAATAGAGAGGTGAACCACATCTTGGAGAAAATAGTAAGGCCATCTAAGAAAGATTTGAGCTTGCTACTAGATGAAGCACTGTGGGCTTATTAGATTGCCAACAAGTCACCAATTGGCATGTCCCCCTACCGCTTAATCTATGGCAAAGCTTGCCACTTGCCAGTGGAGTTAGAGTATAAAGCATATTGGGTAGTCAACCAATGTAACATGGACTTAGAATCTTCTGGGATTGAGAGAAAGCTGCAGTTGCAAGAATTGGAAGAGTTGAGGCTAGAGGCGTACGAGAACTCTCGACTCTATAAGGAGAAAACAAACTTTGTGCATGATAAAGTTCTCTTGAGGAAGAACTTCAAAGAGGGACACAATGTAACATCCCATTACCATAAGGCAAATACCCGAATACCCGAAGGGCATTCAAGTATACGCTATGATAATGGTATGTTGGAGAAAAAGTAAATGAAACTTACACATGGCATCGATACCACCATTGTAACATCCTACTACCATAAGGCAAATACCCGAATACTCGAAAGGCATTGAAGTATACCCTATGATAATGGTATGTTAGCGCAAAATCCAATCTAACTTACACATGGCATCATCTAAGTACTTAAAGATCACTAAACTTTAGAACCATTGATTGTATTCATTCACAATTCTTCCTCTGTTTGCATCATACAATTATTTACAAAGCCTCTTATAAGTTCAAACAAAACTACAAAATAAATGCTACGACACTTGTAGTGTCAGCTAACAGTCCTTTGAGCTATGAAAAAAATACAAAGGTGCTTTTAGTCTTGTCTAAAGCACTAGGACTCCTACCTCATACCTGAAAAGCCACGTCATAATTTTTAATGAGTTTTGTGAACTCAATGAGTAAACCATCATTGATGATTTCACCGGATCACAACACACATAATACCTAAGTCACAAATATTCATTTAGATCATATTTACATTCCTGTTATTTCACATAGCATAGAATATCATATAATCACACAGTTCAATATAATAGATAGCCCCTATCATTTTATCACTCATTTCAGTTTTGCAAACTATTCAAAGAAATTCAGTCTTATAATGCTATATGCATGAGACTCATCTTCATTCTTATTATTGTGAATGAGTGCCTATCACTTACTTATACAAATACTGGCCTATAGGGAGCAGTCAGAACATAATAACGAAGCATAGCTCTACGTGCATAATCAGAAATCACGAAGCAAAGCTCTACGTGGAAGCACTTCATACTAGCAACTCATGTCACAACGCCTTTATCTGAACATACATTTTATGAAATGCATCAAATATATATATGTCATTTATCACAATCACGTATGATACCCTAACAAAGCTCATAATCATCAAACCTAAGTCCGGTATTCATAAACAAATCACTAACAATTAAATAATATTGGTAGTTTAAACAAATCAAATCGACTTAATCCTAGGATATCATCTAGGTGGACTCACAGTATACTCCAAGATGTTATTGCCTGGATGGTCTGACAATGTCCGATTGGCGTTCGATATTCTCCTCTACAACATTCATAACACATTTACACATATCATATATTTGCACAAATATACAAATATTCCTTAATGCATATGTACTTGTACAATATGCACAATGCATATTCAATGACAATTTTGGGGTACTTTATCGAGATCCTTAAGAACAAATCATTCAGATATCATAGCCCTTGTTAATACCCTGTATACTTATAATTTGGACCAATATAAAGCAATGAGAGACCAATTTATAGGTAGGGCTCAACTTGCCCTTTTTACCGAATCTCAAAACTCCCCTCCAGGGTGACACTTTTAAGAATACTCTGTCTCCCACACTGTACTCTACATCACGTCGATGTTGATCCATATAACTCATTTGTCTATCATGAGCTGCTTTAATTTAGACAAGTTTAGTCATTGATTGTGTTGCATTTTCTTTCCGTGAGCTTATTTGGTATCTTATGACTAGATATATGCACTTAAACATTTTCTGAGTATCTAGCCTATGTCCTGTGTTTCTTTTTCTTGTTTTTTATTTCTTTGCTGAAGTTTTTTGTATGTCTTTTTAAGTTCGAGCTACTTTTTCCACGGTGAACTCCTGGTTTCGCCACGAAAAAGTACCCCTCTTTATTCCCTTTCCTTTCAGGTTATTTTTTACACGACGTGTATTCCACATCACCGTGGTGAAGTACCCCTGTTCCATCCCTTTTTGATCTAGGGTTATTTTCTCCAAGGCGACCTTAAATCTCCACCACGACGAAGATTGAAATCTGCACAAGTGATTACCATTCTACCCTTATATATCATTAACCATTCATCTTCGTTCTACCTTTTCTGTCTTTTCACACCACCTCTCTTTAACCATCCTACTTCCCACCCCCCCTTTGATTTAAACACTTCACGATTTCCTCTCCTCTTCCTCTCCTTCAGTCTCTTACTAGGTTTCGCCGTGGCATTTTCTTTCCCCCCCCCTCGATAAGTCTCTGCTCTTCTCTTTTCATTCCATTTTCTTTATTTCCTAATTCTAGTATTTTGCCACCACAAAGGAAGGGTTTCACCATAGCAAAGGAATGAGTTTGTCGCGAAATAAGGCTGACTTTCGCTTGTGGTTTCACCACGGGGAAGGAATGGTCACCACGGCGAACTATATAAATTATTTTATTCTATTTATTTGTTTAGTTTGTTTATCTGTGTGTTGTCTCTACAAGACAATGCCTCGAACCAAAAACCCTGAACCTTCTAATGAGCCTAGTTGCCTTGTTGAAAATTTACCTTTGAGGAACTCTATGAAAAAATCGATGCTCGACTTATCATTAAGAAATGATAATGACAAGTTCAGCCATGTACTCTAGGTAATGACGACCTATTATCTAGCAGCTCTATGCTTCACAATTAATTAGTCTAGTTCAGCTACGTGCCCTAGGTAATGACAAGTTCGTTCATCATTTTTACATCAATGCCTGATTCCACTGTCGACTTGACATTGACTTTTGGGGTATTAGGGAGCCCTATACCTTTACCATTGCCAATATTTTTCGCCATTTTGATATCCTCCGATCACTACTGTCACTTCAACCAATTAATTCATAACTAACCGATCGTCAATGTTGCTCACACCCTCTGTCAAGAGGGCACTGACTGGCATCGACCGTGCAATGCTAAACAATACCTTAAATGCTCTGAGTTGTGATTAGAGGCTCGTCCTTGGCTGCACTTGGTCTGCAACAACATCGTCCCCACCCTCCACCTAGCCTACGTTACCAAACACTAAGCCCCTTACATTTACTTCCTGATGACTGGCCGTCCAGTCAATATAGCTGACACTATCACCCCCACCCTCCATAACTCCATCAATACACACAATTTCACAACCTTATAGTCTTCCCTCAAGTTATATTTCACATTTTTCCTACCCACAACGTCCCTAAGTTTGATAACGACATCTATTTTGACCCAGCCCACCTCTTTAGGTATAATTGCCTTAAACAACCTACCTTTCACCCACCACCTCCTCTCCTACCTGTTTTTGATGTTGGTGTAGCCCCAGCAGCTGGGGTACCTGCCAAGGAAGGCCAACCAGTATAAGAAGTCCCTGCACCTGTAACTTTAGATGCCCTTTTTGGCAAGATAGAAGGACTTTTTGCTGAGCTCTACCAACTTTGTGTTATGTTTGATCGAGATCGGCCTTATCGACGTCACATGGATGTTTTGATCACCGGGCACTTGCACTTCCAATTGACCTATGATGAGGATGAATCGACGAGAAGTGCTGGCATAATTTGAGGGGGCATGTCATTAGCAGGCCCATCTAGAGTAGGACCATCTCGGTCTGAAGCTGATGATCCTGTGGAATAATCTTTAGTTGCTTTTTTATTTTCTGTCTTGTTCTTTTATCCCTAAGTCTTTATGTATTAAGTCTTGCGTCTACTAGATACTTAGTTAACTTTTCTAATGTATTATTCATTGATTGTACTGGCCTATTATGGATAATGTAACTTATTTCATTGTCTACTGATGGCCCTATTGTTTTGCTGACTCTCGTTATCTTCCAATTACTCTATGTTTATCTTCATTACACGATTGCATTTTGATTGTTACAATATTGAGGGAAATTTTATGGTTAAGTGTGGGGGAGGAATTTCTATGGTCATTTGTGCGTATTTGAACATGGTTTTTGAGGTGAATTTGAAAGTGCATGACATTTTTCCACCTTTTCCATACTTTTGCCACCTTTCGTCGTAACCATCTTATGGATTCACCACAGCGAAGCTCTTCAATTTCACAATTTTTCTTCTCAGGTAAACTTCGTTGTAGACAACTTTGTTTTCACCACGGCAAAGCACCATCATTTATATACTTCACCAAAGTCAACTTAGTTTCGCCGTGGCGAAGCTCCCTCATCTCTTCTTGGCCAAGTCAATGCTCTTATTCCCTCACTTCAACAATTCTTCCAAATTAGATTCTTAATACTACTGTGATGAAGTTTTGAAATTTTCAAAGTTTTATATGTACTTTTGGAAAACCATCCATGTCTTTAAATGATAGTTGATTTTGGCTAATTCCATTTTCAATGTTTTCAAGGAGAGGTAAGTGAGGGTACACTAAGAAAATGGTGCTATGCATTTTTAAACCTTGAGATTACTTAATTGAGATACTAACTTTGATGGAAGGATATTTGGGCCTGAATTTTTTCATTTGTGTTTATCCATTTAATTTTATATCTCTCTAGAACTTGTTTTAATTCTTAATCAGGGCTTGATGAACTAAAATTTTTTGAATATGATAGAGGCATTCATTTCAAAACCTTTCTTACCCAAACATAAACCTCAAACATTTAACCATTGTTAGCCCTTTGAGCCATCTTTTTGAGTGCATGAACATTTCTATAAATTGATGTAAATATTTTATCTCCAGTTTTCTAAGTTTAGGTCGATATTTGTGAAGAATAGGATCCATAAGTTGGCTTATTCCTAAAAAAGGTCAATTCATCGAACATTTGAGGAATCTTGATGGACCATGAATTATGACATTTGCCTGAGCAATGTTTTAATGTATAGAATTCAGTTATGTTAACAAACTAGAAATAGAAATAAATAGCGAAAGAAATGTTGCTATGGTAGAATTTTAAATCTTTTCTTTAAAATAGTCCCCCGCTTGTTTCATGAGAAGAATAATTGTGATGCATGTCACTCATCTTTTTCTTTTATTCCATCCATTTCTATTGGCCTTCTTCCACCATTACAATCCTGAAATTCCTCTTGATTTGCAAAATTATGGTTTTTGTAGTGGAGAGGTAGAACTATAACAAGCTTATGGTAGACAATGGACTAAGCAGATTTTAGAGTGAAATTATCCCAAGACAAGTGAGTTGAGAGTTAAACAGTTTCCCTTGAGAGAAATCTCTTTTGCTTAATCCCTTGGATTAAATACTTATAGTGTTTATCTTCTTAGTGATCCTTCAGTTTGCTTTGGATGATTTCTGAGAAAGTGGTTTTACTAATTTTCTGCTCTCATTTTTAAGTATGGTTGGTATTTTCTTTTGCACGTGTATGTCTTTGACCTTTTATGAACTTTTTTAGGAGTACAAAGGTCTAAGTGTGGAGGAATTTGATTGAACCCAAGTTTTCTATATTATTTAGTGATATTTTCATTATTTTTGTTATACTTTTTATTGGATATTGTGCTTAATTTAACTTAAGAGTGCTTGTTTTGGATTAATGTAGTTTGAGGGAAAATTTTTCATAATTAGTTAGTAATTGCACTCACTTGGTTTCTAGGACAATTGATATTGCAAACTATTAATTTTCATTATAGGATACTCAAGAAGTAGAGCCAAGAGTGAAGACCAAGAAATTGCAAGTCACAAGATCAAACAAGATGACCTTTTTGGAAAAGTTCACCACGGAGAAGAAAATGTTTCTCCACGACAAAACCATGGAATATTGCCAAACAGCTCTTGGGAAAAGTTCATCGAGGCAAAAGTTACTCCTTCACCATGGCGAACCTTCGCATGAACAACCCAGACCTGAACCATTTTTGAATATGTAACTTAACCATTCGTGCAAACCGACCTGGAACTTGTTTTAGAAACCCTATTTCAGGATAAGTGATAAAAAGACACAGGAGGCAACCCCCATCATCCATCTATCGACCATCCCTTATCTTGCTCTCATTTTTCCTCCATTTTTCCACTACCAAACCTTTACCATGGGTAGTTTTTTGCAATTTCGAGTGCAAAACATGACTAGGCATTTCCTTTCCTCTTGAAGATGTAACAATGGCTGGAGTTTAATAGGGTTAAAAGGGGAGTAGTTTAATCTATGGTTCAGCTATGATTTATAAATTCCTAGGTCTAAGAGTTGTAATTTGTAGTTCAGCTACTTAATTATAGTTTTAATCAAATGTTGGATATTCATTATGTGTAGTTTGGATTGGTTTATATATAAATTTAAGCTTAAATATATGAAGTTCCACGATCTTAAGAAATGGAATTTCATTAATTAAGATCCTGGACTTAGAGAGTACTTAAAGGTTTAGCATTTTGAAGCTTAGTGATTTTTACTCCTACTAAAATCAATTTTGAACTATGATAGCCGAAACTTATTTTCAAGAGGATTCTATAACTATTTAATCTCTTGCTTTCATCTTTTCGTTTTCTATATCTCGAAAATTCAAAATACCTTTTACAATTACATTTAGTTCAATTAATGATTTCAACAATGAAAACTCCCCTTTTCCAAATTAACTTGCATAACATGGCATATAGGTTAACTTTGGTCCATTCATTTTAGGTTCTAATTAAGAGAACGACCCAAGGTTGTACCCTCTAGTGCAATCCTTGGATTATTTTGATTTAACCTCCAAGGGCTTTATGAACAAGGTGTGAATCATTCAATCCATCTGATAAAAGTAGCATTCTAACTTAGATTGCAGATTGATCTATATCAAATTGGTATAGGAGCATTTAAGATACAAATAATTTACAGATTCAAGTTGCTATTTGCAAAGAACACATAATGGGTCACTATAGGGTTGAACCTGTCCTCGATCCAAAGACTTCTAAAAATAGCTAACTAATAGGTAGCTGATGCTTTAGGAACCTTTGGATTGTTCAAAACAAATTCTACCCAATTTTCTTGGGTAGGCAAACTCTAATATTTTTTATAAAGGATGCATTGTTGAAAAGGACATAATGGGGTGATTGCCATATAGGGAGATCCGGAAGTTCCACATTAAGGGAGTAGCTTAGTGGGTTTTTTTACAATAAAAGGAATTCACCTATGCTAATAGTTCCCAAAGTTTTCCTACATGATCTTAAACACTTTGCAGTTTTGGGGAGTCTATTAATTAATGAATTAAGCTCAGGGCTCTACTGGAGGGGATTTAGTAGACACCAATTATCGTATTAGAGTCTTATTGCTTGTTCATTCCTATTATAGATCTTGATTTGTAAATAAGGCTTTCCTCTCTTTGTCAACATTTCAATGAATGGAATAAGTGTTCCTTACTTTCCTTTTAGATTCTAAAATTATTGTTTGACAAGCAATAAGCATGAATCTATCATGTCCAAATAACTTCTTTTTCTTAAATAAATCTCCAAATCTATTTAGCAAATAACATTTGTTTTTTTTTACTTTTTAAGATAGTAGACCTAGCCCTCCTCCATTTTTAGGGGAACAAATTTTTGTTTAGTTCACTTTAGCTCCATAAGAGCTATTTAAGTTGCTTGACCATAGGAACCTTTTCAATATCTTATCTAACTCCTTAACTGTTCTCTTTGCAAGCATCAAGTGAGATCCTTGGTGAGTGTGCAAATTTTAGAGAACATTCTTTGTCAACAAAATTCTTCCAGCAAATGAAAGCTATCTATTTTGCCAAGCTAAAACTTTCCTTTTAGTTAACTAAATGATTAAGGAGAAGTCTACAAACTTATGTTTCTTGGGAAAAACTAGCAAACTAAGGTAGGTGAAAGGTAATGTTTGAACCTACATACTTGAAATTAATTGAATTATAAAAGCATCCTTAACCCTTATAGAGAGCAACCATGTGCTCTTTTTAAAATTAATTCTTAGTCCAGACAAACTATAGGACATGTGTTGGATCGAAAAAAAATAGCATACTAGATTCGACTAAACGAATAAACAGTAGATTTCAAAAACTTTTTCTGAAATCAAAATGCAACGGAAGCATAATAACCAAAACAATATGTTTTAATCCATACATGATACGGTATTAGAAAAATAAATAACATAAGAACATGATCGAAATTTTACCGACTACTTTGTTATAGCTTTGACCCCTTGCTATTGTATCCTCTCCTCGCGATTGTATCCTCAACTAATTTGATTTACCACTTGTTCTCCTTACACAACTTGGCTAATAAGAACTTTTGATGAGAAAGGAGAAGAAATATTGTAGAGGTTTTCCTTTTATAATCAACTAGTTGAAAGAACCAAAATGAGACACTCTCATTCCTAGTTTTGGCTAGCTCATAAAAGAAAGGAGAGGGGAGTCGTAAAAACTAACCAATGCACCACATCTTTCTTCTAATCAAAATGAAAGAGAGGGCAATAAATAAGACATTCTCATTTTCAGTGATAAAAGAAGGGAGAGAGAGCAATAAATGTACTACTTCCTTCTTTAAAGTTTGAACTGGATTAGACTGGAATCTACTTACCAGTCCTACTGCGTCATAGATATCTGGTCTGGTGTAAAGCATAGCATACATTAAACTTCCAATTGCCGAAGCATATGGAATGTTGTGCATGTGTTCAACCTCCTTTCGGGTAGATCATAACTTCCGACTCAGATGTCCAAAAATTTAGTAC
>JANSVA010093937.1:0-10871 GCA_025504915.1 Erythroxylum reticulatum
ATTGAAAATTAAGACTTAGATAGTAGAGGTTGACACAGTAATTTTATCCTGGTTCACCCCAAACTGTGGGCTACGTCCAGTCCTCATAATCCTTTCTGAGATTTCACTATTCTTCTCACAAGTGCAAGTATTCTTTATCACAGAGCCTCTTCAGGTCTCTTATACCAAGTATTGTTTTTCTCACTTAGCCTCTTCAGGCTCTCATCTTTTCTTCTTTCTTACAGAAAGATATTACGATCTCTATTACAGTAATGATAGCTCTAGTGTTTCGCACAATGAATACAGGGTTTGCTAAAGATTAAAAACTTTTTAAAATCTCTAACTTTTTAATCTTGGACTTCAACTTGTATTTATAGCCTTCGTCTTCAACTGCTTTTTGATAACTGCTTCTTTCTTCTTGCTTCTTGATTTTTTGATTCTTTTAGAAACAGTTATTTAGTTGAGTTCTATAACTAACTCAAACTAGTTAACCGTTTGACGTAGTATCGGTTTTTCGTCTTAGTTTTTCTTTCGTTTCAGTTTTGCTTCCACTTCGTCTTACTTTCTTTTGTCTTACTTTTGCTTCCGCTTCCGTCTCACTTTCTTTCGTCTTACTTCTGCTTCCACTTCGTTTTACTTTCTTTCATCTTACTTTTGCTTCCGTTTCGTTTTAGTTTCTTTCTGATCAAAACTGTTCAACAATTTCTAATATTATTATTATTTGAATGTCATCAAAATTATTAGACGTGAAGTCATTTTGACTTAACATACATCTCACCTTACCTTTTCCCACATTATAACCTTTAGAAGTCCTTTGATCCATGATTTTGCATCTGAACATTAGTGGTGGAGAAATGAAACAATATGCAAATTTATGAAATGGCATGATCATGAATGGTGTTGAATGTACCCATGAACATATCTTATTTAAACACATTTTTCAAGACTAGCACTAAATTGCTCAGTTTTTTATGGTAATGAATGTTTATTGATCATAAGTAAAAGCTTGGAATGTTAAGCTCTTGTTATGATTTTTGAAAGTCATTCATCTTTGCTTATGATTATGTATTCTGGAAGATAATGTTTTTAGGTCTATAAGCTTAATTTTAATATTTTTCCCGAGGATAGCCAAAAGCTAAGTGTGGAAGAAATTGATAGGTGCTTAATTGATTATAAAATTATTCCATAACACTTAGTGATTATCGACACATAATTACTTAAGATACTCACTTTGACTTATATGTGACTTTAGACACAATTCGGAAACAAAGAAGTTAAAGTGAGTCGAAAGCTCGATATTTAGGCCATTTTTCAAAGATTAATTTTCACTTGTCTTTATGGAGTGAGAAGAAGAAAATTAAAAGACAAGAAAAATGAAAACACGAAGAAAAGTAAGGATGAAAATTAATGGACAAAGAAGAACACCAATACGACAGTGCATAAGTAAAAGCTGGTTGGATGATAGACACATGTAAAAGGCGAAATGAGCACAAGCAGTAGATGTCATGTAAATGAAGACCAAAACAATGCACACCAGTAGTTGGTGAGGAGAAAACCAAAAATGAAAAGACGTGCAGTGCAAAACATACAACCGAGATGCAATCAAAACGCACAGCACTAAGGAGCATCAAAACATAGCACATTGGACGCTTGGAGGACCTAAAAAATGTAGTGTAGTAGTCCATGCCAAAAAAGCAATGCAGCAACTGGTGAGTAGCCAAAAACGACACAGTATAATGGAAAGCAAGAGCAGCAAAATGCAAAGCCCAAAGGAAGAAAAAAAACTTAAGAATGGTGAGGGTTTTAAAGAAGTGAATAATGAAGTGGATCAAGAATTAATTTAGAAAATAAAGAGGAGGCGCAGTGGCAAGAACAGAGAAGGGGTTTCAGATGGGACATTATTTCTTGGGGCTAAAGCAAATCTTTTGAGGAGCTCGTAATTTTAATGAATATAAGGGGTAAAACTCTCAATCAGGAGACACCTATGTAAGGCTAGATGTTCCAACACCAATTTGGAGGAGACATTGATGCCGACGGCCCGAGTTAAGTATATTTCACTATTTTATTGTTTCTTTCTCTCATTAGAAATCGATTGTGTTATCCTATGTTTTCATTGAATCGTTTATCTGCAAACCATTGTAAGAATTTCAATATAATTCGTAATTGTTATGTTGAAATTCATATATAGTGATTAATGATTCGTAATCATTAGGAATAACATAACCTAGGTTAAATCATGCATCGTATGTGATTATTGCCTAGATCAATAGGTTTTTCTAATTTGCAATGCTACTACCTTGTTGAATCTAAAGATCATATCCTAAGTTATTCAGTAGTTATGTTTAATTAACGATCGTATATTGATTAAACACTACCTAAGGGAAAACTCGGGTTAATTATTAACCTATAATTAATAGTTACTAAGAGAGGTTTCAGAACAATAAATCAAAAATATGTTTAATTAGGGTATGGGCTGAGATAAACTAAAGAATCGGGTCCCTACCAAATTCTCCACTTTTATCATTTTTAGCTTGTTTTTTTAATTTTTTATTAGTTTAGTTTATTTTATTTTCTTATTTCCAAAACCTCATAAACCTAAACACTGATTACTTTCATTTCAACAACTTTACGTACACTCTCTGTGAGATCGACCTAAACTCACTTTTGCTATAGTAGTAGTCTAATTATTTTATTTTGGCTAGCGTTATGACACGTTGTCACTACCAAGCTTCTGTTACGATCGTGGCCCTGGGCCTTGCTCTGGGTTTCCTATAAATTCTCTCTGTTCTTTGATATTTGATCTGAAATACTAAAAAATATATCAAGGCATCTCAAACACATAATATTAAAGCTCAATAACATGCTCTAACCCATAAAATACTCAAAACATAAATATCTAACTAAATAACATAATCCTAACCTAAGCATGCACTAATCATTCAATTTAACAACTAAACAAATGCTAAACTATCCACTAAAATATTATGCAACCTACAACTACTATTATTACTTATATGTTTATTAAGAAGCTTATTTATTGAGATTTTTTATTACTTAAGTTGTTTATAGGAATGTGTTATTAGGTTGCTAGCATTGGCTCGATTATTGGCATGACAATATAGGTTCCCACTACTAGGTGGTAGTTTGTCACAGGTCTTATAGGTGAATTTAAGCTCAAGACCTGTTACTAGGTGCATGCACGTAGTTTGTCACAGGTCTTGAGCTCAAATACACCTATGATGGATGGTATAAAGAAAGAGATTGTAAAGCTTTTGGATTGTGAAATTATTTATTCTATCTCTAATAGTAAGTGGGCGAGTCCAATACAAATTGTTTGTAAGAAGTTTGGCATCATATTGGTGAAGAATTAAGAAAATGAACTTATTTCCAAATCAGTAAATAGCAGTGTGAGAGTATGCATTGATTATAGTAACTTAAATACCGCAATTATAAAAATTCACTTTCCTCTTAACCTTATTAATATAATGTTTGAAATATTAGGTAGACATGCTTTATATTACTTTCTTAATGTTTTTTTTGGTTATTATCACGTTGTATTACCCTGGCGGATTACATGTCCCTTTAATACATTTACTAATAAGAACATGCCTTTTGGTCTTTAAAATGCAAACTTTTCAAAGTTGTACGGTAAGAATTTTCTCTGACTATGTTGAAATATTTTTCAAGTATTCATATTTTTTTTTAGTATTCTTGATGATTGATTTGATGTTTGTTTAAAACATCTTGAACTTGTACTTAAAAGATGCACAAAAACTAACCTTATTCTGAATTTAAAAAGTTTCATTTTATGGTAGGCAAAAAGTTTGTTTTTAATCATAACGTTTGCTCTAAAGTATAAATATGGCCTAATATTTTAGAGTGTATAAAATGAACTCTAATATTTCAAAATCATTTATGATAAACTCCTAATTGATGAAACTCTTAACCATGTCAGAGTTATACAGGTAAGTGCTACATTAGCTTTTATATGACTTTTTATTTTGTTATATTTAGTGAGCCCACTATTACTAACATGAAGCCCATATGAAACTGATAGGTCCCATATCCATATTCCCTAATGTTTCCTTAATTTTTCATTGTGAAGCTCCTCTTGTTGTTTATTGGATCACTAATGCTATTCTCTTTGATAACACCATAATATGTTAAGTCTATTATAGTAGTTGACAATAAATACATCTTATCCCTTTGAGGTTCATATAAGTTAATTCTAGAAAGTTTGACCACCTTTGCTTTTAGAAGGAATTTCCCTTAATAAAGTCACAAGTAATTTAAAGGATTCATTAAACTCATTTAAATGTTTCATTAAACTTAATCTTCCCATCACCAATAATGCATCCAAAATAAGAAACAAATGTGTTTGTAGATCTAGAATAACAACCATTACTTCCCATTAAACCAAGATTGAGCACAGAAATTTAAGGGACTGAGATGGAGGCCAAGACTCATTCTCTTGGATATGAATGTATTCAAGAGATCGAGGATTTGAGGAATATGAAAGTATCTATTGAGGTGTGAGTAGTATGAAGAAGACAATCAAGAGTTAGGGAAATGTTAAGGATAAAGGCTACTATTCATATGGGGTCCATTAACACCATATAGACTCCATATTGACCCTGATGGATCCCATACAAAATATATATATATATATATATATATAAACCATATTAGTACTAATGTGGCACTTAATTGGTAGAGTTCGGAGTTTCGTCAATTAGGGGTTTGACTCATATAGTTTTGAAATGTTACTATTGTTTCCATAAACTTTGAAACATTAGGTCCTTACTTGTATTTTAGTGCAAAGGATTTGAAAGAAACTTTTTGCCTTTCATCGTGTAACACTATGTAGCCTTAGGAAATGTCGTTTCTTCAAAGGAAATCAAAGTTGATAGTCAAAAATATATGTTTTTTTTTTTCCTTAACTTATCCAACATAAGGAAATTTTAGTTCTTTTCTTGGACATATAGATTTCTAAGCAATTTATTAGAACCTTTTCAAAAGTGTTTCCCACTTGAATAAACTTTTGAAGAAAGATGTGCCTTTTAAGTTTGATGAGAAGTTGAAAACAACATTCTACATTCTTAAATAATTTCTCATGTGCGCTCTCAGTTTTCAAGCAATAACTTGGTATCTTCCTTTTCGGATTATGTTTGACGCTAGCAATTATGTTATAAGAGTTGTTTAGGCAATATATTGACATGACTTCCTAATTCATATGCTATGCTTCAAGGACTTGTGATTTTAGTTGACGCAGTAACTAAAATATGGAGAAAGAGCTCTTCGATTGTGTTTTGGCTTTAGAGAAGTTTAGGTCGGTCTTGTTTGGTATTAAAGTTATTTATATTATGATCGTACAACTCTTAGGTTCCTATTTACTAAAACATATGGAAAATCAAGGTTAATAAGGTAGATTCTCATCAGAGCAACTACTTTCTGTTTTTATTGTGATAAAACTCTTAGCCCAGATAATACAAGTGTTCTTTTGTTATTAAAAAAAACGCTGGACACATCATTAGTGAGGATATTTTTGAAGGAACATTTGAGTTATTCATTAGAGACAGATTGTTAAGTAGCTAAATAGTACAAATTTAACCCAAATTCTAGATGTGAATACTCGTAATGTCATGCAGGAATATAGACCAATATCGTATTGCAATATGATTTATAGCATCAAACGATCAGTTATAAATTAAAAAGAGCATTAACTAACATTATTAATGAATCTCTGCCACCCTTTATTCCTCTTTTTCCATATATATATATATATAACAAAAAAGAGAATATTCTTATCACTTAATAACTCTTAGAGGATTATCATGAGGATGATGGAACTAAAAATATCTTTTAGAAATTGGTTCAAATAAACCGTTTGATATAACTAATATTCAGTAGTCTCCCTGAAAAGTTTATCACTTGGATCTCCTCTTTTATCTCCACTACTCACTCCATTTTTGTTGATAAAAGGGAATAAAATTACTCACAAGAGACAAAGGGACCAGGAATGGAAGTCCATCTGTTAGTCAAGACATCCATTTCTGAAGTACACCTTTCAAATATAACTCCAGTTGCTTCAGAACTAAGCTGTTTACGTTAACTTTTGCTGATGAATTTTTCTTCTTTTCTCATACTGACACAACTTCAATAAGAGTATTTATCAAATCTCTAAGATAAATTACGGCATTTCTTATATTCACTATTAACAGTAGCAAATGCTTAATATTTGTAGGTAATTCAGAGATTTCAATATTTTTTGCTAGACGATCATGTTTCCATCAAAATAACCTTCTATTAAGATATGATGGTTTTGTCATTGATCACCTACAAATTTAATTTCAAAGGCTATCAATACTCATTAGCTAGTAGAAAGCAGGATTAATTCATGGACAGTCAAGACCCTTTTCCATGCTGGAAGATTGTAACTTATCAAATATGTCCTAAATCAACTAACCATCCGAAGGTTTCACTGACAAGTCAACTATAGAGCTATTAAGATAAGTACAACCTAAATTGCATTGATATAACATGGTTCAAAAATTGCCTCCTTAAAGCAGCAACTCCAAATCTAGTTAACAATCTAGAGATTGAAAACCAAAGATAAGATGGAATACATAAATATGTCATCCAGATGCTGCATTTTATGCCAAAATGCACTGGAGAACTAAAACATCTTTCTTTGAGTGCACATAGTCTTCTCACATATGAAACAACCTAGCTAATGGACTTTTGTAACCATGTATGG
Source organism: Erythroxylum reticulatum (assembly GCA_025504915.1). NCBI lineage: Eukaryota > Viridiplantae > Streptophyta > Magnoliopsida > Malpighiales > Erythroxylaceae > Erythroxylum > Erythroxylum reticulatum. The sequence goes on from JANSVA010093937.1 coordinate 6,737, forward strand.
CGTACTGTTCCTTGGGAAACTCCATTGATTAAGGGTTGCAAACTTTCTAAGAAATATGGTGAATTTTACCTTACTCAAGCTCAATCTAAGCTGCTGCACATATTATATATCGCAAGAAAAAAAGGGCCAAATCTTCAAAAGTACACAAGAAAACAGCTATAGAGCTTCTAAGATGGATCTTCAGCTGAAGTAGGTAGGTCTACATGATAAAAAGCGTCAGAGAACCTGGACTCCTATTATCAAAGTCAGATGAAATCTATTGACTAGCCGAAAACTACAAAAAAAAACACTGGAATTCGGCAACTCTCTCTTCTACGTAAACCCCAACTGCCGGCACAAGAAAAATATGGGGAAATGAAGAATTTATCAGCAGCTACAGAGCTCCTTCATATAAGTAGAAACACTCATATTCATGTACTGACCTTCTATGATCTCCTAATAAGAATATCTCAATTATAATAAATTGTAATTATCCTAAATACGGTAAAGATAAATATAGCAGATAGTTAGCCTAAATTGTAGCAAGAGCTAAACTTGATCACTTATATAAATCTTGTATCATCAGTGTTGTATCACAATCAACAATATATGATTCATTCTTCTGATATTTTTCATGCTATCAAAGCACTGATCCTGGTGCTCTTGATAATTCTCATTCACCTCCTTCACAACAATTATGGCCAGTGATGATATTGAATCATCTGGTGTCAAAAATAGCAACAAAACTACTGGTATGGATCCTTCACATCCATACTATGTTCATCACTCCGATCAACCTGGGCATCTACTAGTACCAACCAAGTTGAATGGAACAAATTATCAGTCTTGGAGCAAGGCCATGATCCATGCTCTCACTGCTAAAAACAAAATGGGATTCATCGACGGGACCATTGATCCACCAGTCGCAGAAGAAGAACCCTCAGAATTTGCATTATGGAATCAATGTAACAGTATGGTGTTGTCGTGGCTTACTCACTCCGTCGAACCAAACCTCGCAGAAGGAGTGGTGCATGCTACAACCACTCAACAAGTCTGGGAGGATCTACGAGATCAATTCTCGCAGAAGAATGCTCCTGCAATCTTTCAAGTCCAAAAATCAATTGCCACTATATCTCAGGGCAATTTGTCTGTTGCTGCATACTACTCAAAAATTAAGAGTCTCTGGGCAGAATTAGAGACTTATAGAACACACATCCCTTGCAATCAGGAGAAGAAGCATGGTGATCAACGAGAGGAAGACAAGCTTATACAATTCCTCATGGGCCTTAATGAGGCATTCAAGGCTGTCAGATCCAATATCCTAATGATGGTTCCGCTGCCAAATGTTCGTCAGGCTTATTCTCTCGTGATCCAGGAAGAGAAACAAATGCAGGTCACATTAGAAACAAATGAAAATTTGTCAATTACTGCTGCCGTCCAGGGAAAGTCGTTTTCATCAAAAGCTTCCAAAAATAAAACCTATGATCATTGCCATAAACCAGGCCACACCATTGATGAATGTCGAACACTGAAGTTTCATTGTAAATTCTGCGACAAAGATGGCCATACTGAGGATAGATGCAAAACTAAGAATGCTGGAAACTCACATCCACCATCACAGCAACAATATAGTGGCAAAGGGAACGGAAGGAACAACAACTCGATGGCAAATGTAGTCGATGTCTCCCAATCAAGCGATGCAGGGAATCCCTCGAATCTCCTTCAGGGATTCACATCTGAGCAGATTCAACAATTTGCTCAGGCTTTGGCTTCATTCGGTCAGAATAAAAATACCGGTAACGGTGATGTTTTTATCAATGCTGCAGGTTTGTTATTCTCAACCCCTGTCTGTTCCAACGTCACAAAACCTTAGATATTAGATAGCGGTGCAACAGACCACATCACAGCCGATAAAACCCTACTTTCCCATATTCAATCTCCAACTGTTTCTCTTGTCAATTTACCAACAGGATCCACAACCTCAATTTCACACATTGGCACCGTGTCCTTTAACTCACTCATTAAGTAAAAAGACACTTTGTGTGTTCCCTCATTCAATTTAAATCTGATTTCTGTCAACTATTATCAAAATCACTGAACTACTGTATCTCCTTTTTCCCGGATTACTGTGTTTTGCAAGACTTGGCTACGGGGAAGACGATTGGCTCGGGTAAGCAGACTGGTGGTCTCTACTATATGACACCTGTGTACGATACTCCAGTCTCAAACCACGTCACACACAATCCTCATCTCTGGCATATGTGTCTTGGCCATCCATCACCCTCTCGACTTAAAGTACTTGCTCCTCTTTTATCTATCCAACATGATAGTGATTCCTCCAATAATTGTGATGTATGCCCTAGGGCAAAACAAACTCGTGTTCCATTTCCTTTAAGTTCAATACAAACTCATGCTGCATTTGATTTACTTCACTGTGATGTCTGGGGTCCGCATCGAGTGCCTACACATTCTGGTGCTAAATACTTTCTTACCATTGTAGACGACTTTACCAGGTGTAGTACATGGTTGTTTCTCATTAATCGTAAATTGGACACTGTCCATCTCCTTGAGACCTTTATTACTTTCACACAAAATCAATTCCATACCACAGTTAAAGCAATCCGAAATGATAACGGCACCGAGTTTTTTCCTTTGAAGCTTTTTCTTAAAACTCATGGCATTGAATCCCAACATACTTGCGCATACACCCCCCATCAAAACGGTGTGGTGGACCGCAAACATCGACACATCCTCAATGTAGCACGAGCACTTCTTTTTCAGGCCAACCTTCCATTATTCTTTTGGGGTGAATGTGTCCTTACTGCTGTATACTTGATTAATCGTACTCCATCTCCATTACTGTCTAATAAAACACCCTTTGAACTCCTTTATAATAGGGTTCCCACACTTAACCACTTACGAGTGTTTGGTTGTCTTTGTTACGCCACACTTGTTCACCCAAAACATAAATTTCAACCTCGTGCCACAAGATGTCTTTTTGTCGGATATCCACAAAGCCATAAGGGTTATAAGTTGTATGACTTAGAAACCAAACAATTCTTCATCAGTCGTGATGTACAATTCCATGAAAACATATTTCCCTTTTCCTCTTACCATCCTTCATCTTCAGACGTACCAGTCCTATCCAATCTCGCTGTCGATTTTCCACAACCTACTCCTGCACTTTCAGCTAACCTTCCTGCAGATCAAACCGTATCCCATTCACTGGACTCCTTCTAGTCATCTGACACCCCATTAAATACCTCAGATTCCGCCTCTGCTGACAATCAATCTCCTCCATTTCCGACATCCTCTCCTACACCTCAAGTTCAGGCAGAGCCAGCTCCACGACGATCAACTCGTGCTAAACAAGTTCCCCTCTGGCATGCAGATTATGATATTCCCACTCGAGCTAATCGGACTCCCTTTAGCTCCAGTTCTCAATCCAGTACCAGGTATCCTTTGTCCAATTATATGTCCTTTTCTCGTTTATCTTCACCGCACCGTGCTTTTCTGGCCAGTATTGTAGGTCATCGTGAACCCTCTTCCTATGATCAAGCAGTTCTTGATCCCAACTGGCAGCAGGCAATGTCAGCAGAATTACAAGCCTTGGAGAAAAATAATACTTGGACCCTGGTTCCTCTTCCATCTGGCCATAAAGCTATCAGCTGTCGTTGGGTTTACAAAATCAAATATCGGCCTGATGGCAGTATCGAGCGCTACAAAGCTCGTCTTGTCGCCAGAGGGTATACCCAAGTCGAAGGAGTCGACTACAGGGAAACCTTCTCTCCCACGGCTAAACTCACCACCTTGCGTTGCCTTCTTACTGTGGCAGCCTCCCGAAATTGGTACACCCATCAGCTAGACATTCAGAAAGCCTTCCTCCATGGCGATTTGCATGAAGTTGTCTACATGACACCTCCTCTAGGACTTCGCCGACAGGGCGAGAACATTGTTTGCCGGCTCAACAAGTCCCTATATGGTCTGAAGCAAGCCTCACGTAACTGGTTTGCTACTTTTTCAGCAATGATCCAACGGTCTAGTTATAAGCAATCCAAGGCAGACTACTCTTTGTTCATAAGAGTACAAGGTACCTCATTTACTGCAGTGCTTATTTATGTTGACGATATTCTACTCACAGGCAATGATTTGAAAG
>JANSVA010093986.1:0-10869 GCA_025504915.1 Erythroxylum reticulatum
AAGAATTAAGAGTCAAAAAGTATATTAAAAACTATGAAAGTGTCGCCAATTTATATGATAAACTTGAGCTCAATCACACATCTATATTAGTCTCATTATCTTTTATGCATGTGTGACCTTCATGATATGTACATCTTGAATTTTTTTGATTTTCTATTTGATACCACATTTTTATCACATGCATTAACATGAAAATGATATAGGCATCCTTTTTTTAACAAGCTCCGTTAGCCAAATAACCTACCTATTGATATGGTTTTTCCTTTTGTTAAGCCCCTTTAAGCTTTATCAGCTTTTCCTTTTTGTCCCAACCATATTACATGCCTTTAACCTATCCAAAGGTCTTACCTAAACCTTCAAGTTAATGGAGCATTTGTGAATGTTGATGTTTGTTGATGCATAAGGCCATAAGTGTGTGGGGGATGTTTATAAGTTAGTTATAATTGATCGAATACAATTTTATCTCTTATTAATGAATTCTATTATTGATGTAGTTTCTTTCAATTTTTGTCTTATAAAAAAGAAAGAGAAAAATAGAAAATAAAAGAAGAGAAAATAGAACAGAAGTTATTGAAGATGGAAATCATTTGTTTTGTAAAGTAATTCATGTTAGTCTTTCCTTCTAAAGTGGTATGGAATGGGTGATTTAATCATAATGTAAATAGGGGAGAAGTTAGTAGGTGAAGGTTCATTCCTTGCAGTTACAATGTATTATTTGTCATCATTTTTTTTGGGTGATTCTTTCTAATTCTTTAGGCTTCATGTTGTTTATAGTGTGAAGACTTAAATCTATGTTACGAAGCAGAGCTTCTGCATTCATTATAAATGATGGTACCCAATTTTGAGTGAATGTTAATTTTTGTGCTTGATATTCCACTAAGCATTTTTCCTACTTTATTATCTTTGATAAATCTTAAACTGCATGATCCAAATACTTCTCACCTTAACCTTTACCTACCTTATAACCTTAAAAACCTTTAATTCATGATTGGAGAACTGAAATGACATCCAAATTTGTGTAATGTCTTGATCATTGATTGAACCTAAGTTTCCTATATTATTTAATGACATTTTCATGGTTTTTGTTATACTTTTCGACTCTTTTTGTTGGATATTGTGTTGAATTTGGCCTAGGAGTGCTTGTTTTGAATTAATGTAATTTGAGGGTCAAATTGTCATAATTAGTTAACAATTTCAATCCTTTAAATTGTAGGGCAATTGATATTACAAATTATTGCTTTTCATTGTAGGTTACTGAAGAAGAGTAGAGCCAAAAGTGGAGCAAAGAAATGGAAGTCACGAGATGACCTTCTGGGTAGAGTTTGCCATAGCGAAGTCAGTGTTTCGCCACGGCGAAATCCTTTAAAATAGTCGCGGCAAAGTCAGTGTTTCACCGCAGCAAACCATTAAAGATCACCACGGTGAAACCACTAAAAGATTGTCGTGGTGAACTCAGAGTTTTGCTGCAGTGAACCTTTGAAGACCTGAACCATTTTTGAAAGTTTTACCTACTATGCAAACCTAACCTAACAACCCATTTTGAAAAGAAACCTATTTTTGGATAAGTTAGAGAGAGTCGATATATATATACATCAATATTCGATCAGCTGGTAGAGGGGGAGAGACGGAGGGATGACTCCATCTTTCTTTCATATCTCCCTCACTTATCCATCATCTTGCATCGTTCTCTATCATCTCTCTCTCCATCTAATTTTCCCATCATTTTCACCTCTAACTTCCATAATGGGTAGCTTAGATTCATTCCTAGTTATGAGGTTTCCGGTTGTAATGTGTGGCTAGGTGTTTTCCTTCCACTTGAAGATGTAGTGATGGCTAAAGTTCAATGGGCTTCCAAGGGGAGTAGCTTAATCTATGTTTAGCTGTTATTTATGAATTCTTAGGTTTAGAATTTGTAATTTGTACCTGAACATTCTTTATTAGAGTTTCATCAAGTGTTGGATATTCAATGTTTAGTTTTGATTTGTTAATGTAGAACTTGAAGCTTAAATATATGAAGTCTCATCTATGTCTATTTGTGATCTTGTTGATTCTCTTTTATCTGCCTAGTCGAGTTTGATATTGAGTTGATTCTAGATCCCAAAATGAATTGCTGCATTGACTTACCCACTACACACACTAAAGGCATTTAATAAGGTCTTAAGAAATGGAGTTTATTGATTAAGATCTTAGAATTAAAAAGTTCTTTAAGGTTTACCCATATGAAACTTAGTGATTTCTACTCCTATCAAAGATCAATTTCGAACTATGATAGCCAAAGCTCATTTTCAAGAGTATCCTATCACTATTGGAATGTTTGTTTTATCTTTTCGTTTTCTATTCCCAAAAATCCAAAAATAATTTCTACACATTTTCCTCACATTTCATTTAATTTTGTTATGATTTTCAAGACCAAAACCCCCTTCTCACTAAATTAGCTTGCATTTCATGACACATAAGTTAGATTAGGTCCCTTTGTTCTAGGTTTCGATTAAGTTAGATGACCTGAGGTTACATTTTGTACTGCAATCCTTGGAATTAAAATTTTTTATTTGACCTCTAAGGGTAAGAATAAAAGACTTCGAATCAAAATGGCACCATTGTCAGGGATCCAAGCAATTGGTTCTCTAGGTTAGCTTTTGACATTTTTGCTACTAAGTGAGGTTAGGAACCTTTGTTTGGACTACATTTTAGATAGTTAACTTCATACTTGTTGATAGTATAAGTTCTCATTTGCATATTGTTTTCCTTCTTTTTTTATAGTTACCATTTTACAGATTACACCCTCTGTGAAAGTTCGCTGAGGCTAATTCTTACTTTCACCACGGAAAACATTTCAGGTGAGTCTGGCATAGTATAGGTTGACACTGAAATTGAAATGGATGAAGTTGAATCACCACAACATGGCCATTCGTTGAAGGTTTACCGAGAGAATCAAAAACCTCCATAGCTTCCAGGTTGTTTCTTTCCTTCACTTGTTTACTTACTTTTACCCTGTGACTACTTATGACATATTTTGGAGCATTAGTTTGCTAAGTAAGTTTGGGGGAGAAACTACCCCATTAGAAAAGTAGTTAAGTTTTTAGTTCAAATAATAATTTTTCAATTCAGTAAAATTCCCTTCCAGACTATGGATCCTACTAGCCTCTTGCATATAATGTAGCTTTTGCTGATTCTCATTATGCTTTGATTGCCTCCTGTGCTTTATCTTCTAGTTTCTCTTTGTTTATATTGGACAATGTTGTGTTCAAATGTGGGTGGCTTACAGAATTTCTATCTTTTTGAATTCAGCAAAATGTTTCTCACGCATCAATTTTGGTCACTTAAGTTCTTTTAAATAGATCATATGTGTGATTAAAGTTGTTAACTTGGTTTGAGGCGAATTTGCACTTACATGGCATTTATCATGCATTTCTACCACCTTTCGCTGCGACCATCACTTGTTTCACCGTGGCAAGGCGAAACTCTACTCAAGCATACATTATTGTGGCAAACTTATAGTCGTCACAGCGAAGGCCCCTCATTTTTTTCGTCCAAACAAATGTTTTTAATTCCCTAATTTTAATCACTCTTCCAATTTAGATTCTTTTCACTCCTGTATCTTGGAGCTTTTATAAATTTCAAATTAGTCCTTGTGTTTTTGAAAGCACCATCTTTGTTTCTAAATGATAGTTGATTTCGGTTAATTTCATTTTTGATGTTTTCACGAGAAGTAAGTGAAGGAATGCTAAGGAAGTAGCATTATGTGTTTTTAAACCTTAAGATTGCTTAATTGAGATACGACCCTTATTGGAAGGATATTTAAGCCTGAATGCTTTCAATTTTGTGTGTTATTTTCTTAATTTCAAATCTCTTTAGAACTTGTTTTAATTCTTGATGAAAGCTTGATGAACTAGAATTTTGTTAATATGATAGAGACAATTCTTTCAAACCCTAATTACCCAAACACTAAACCCTAAACAATTCCCTTACTAGCCCCTTGAGCCATATATTTAGGTGCATGCTCATGTTTTAATATTGATGTCAATATTTTATTTCTAGTTCCTACTTTAAGTTTATCTTTGTAGACTAAAAAAAGGGGCTTTCTCAAAGAGGAAAGAAATAAATAGTTCAGAAAGCTTTCTCAAAGAGGTAGTTATTGAAAAAAATGCCAAGGAAGAAAAGAAAAAAAATTAAAAAAATTCGCATCGTTGATGTTTGTTTCATATGGAAAATAGTTGTGATATATGTTACAAATATTTTTCTTCTATTCGATCCATTTCATTTAGCCTTCCGTACACTACAACCCTAAAAGTCCTCTTGATTTTAAAAATTATAGTTTTTGTAGTGGAGAGATAGAACTATTACAAGCCTATGGTAGAGAATGGATTAAGCAGATTTTAGAGTGAAATTATACCAAGACAAGTGAGTTGAGCGATTAAATACATTACTTTGAGAGAAATCTCTTTTGCCCAACCTCTTGGATTAAATGCTTATAGTGTTTATGTTCTTCGCGGTCCTTCAGTATGCTTGGGTTGATTTTTGAGGAAGTGACTTAACTACTTTTCTGCTCTCATTTTTAAGCATGGCTGGCATTTTCTTTTGCACTTGTGTCTCTTTGACTTTTGTAAGCTTTGTCCAGGAGTACAAAGGTCTAAGTTTGGGGGAATTTGATTGAACCCAAATTTGCTATATTATTTAGTGACATTTTTATGGTTTTTGTTATACTTTTTGGCTTTTTTGTTGAATATTGTGCTTAATTTGGCCTAAGAGTGCTTGTTTTGAATTAATGTAATTTGAGGATCAAATTGTCATAATTAATTAGCAATTGCACTCCCTTAAATTGTAGGGCAATTGATATTACAAATTATTACTTTTCATTGTCGGTCACTGAAGAATAGTAGAGCTAAAAGTGGAGCAAAGAAAGGGAAGTCATGAGATGACCTTTCGGGTAGAGTTCGCTGCAGCAAAGTTAGTGTTTTCCGGTGGTGAAACCATTTAAGATCGCCGCGGTGAAACCATTAAAAGATTGCCATGACGAAGTCAGAGTTTTGCTGCGGTGAACCTTCGAAGACCCAAACCATTTTCAAAAGTTTTAACTACCATGCAAACCCAACCTGAGTATCCATTTTGAAAAGAAATTTATTTTTAGATATGTTGGAGAGAGCCAATATATATATACATCAATATTCCATCAGCTGGTAGAGGGGGAGAGATGGAGAGACGACTCCATCGTTCTTTCATATCTCCCTCATTTATCCATCATCTTGCATCGTTTTTTGTCATCTCTCTCTCCATCTCATTTTCCCATCATTTTCACCACTAACTTCCATCATGGGTAGCTTGGATTCATTCCTAGTTGTGAGGTTTCCAGTTGCAATGTGTGGCTAGGCGTTTTCCTTCCTCTTGAAGATTTAGCAATGGCTAGAGTTCAATGAGCTTCCAACGGGAGTAGCTTAATTCATGTTTAGTTGTGATTTATGATTTCCTAGGTTTAGGATTTGTAATTTGTAGTTGAACATTCTTGATTAGAGTTTAATCAAGTGTTGGATATTAAATGTGTGGTTTGGATTTGTTGTAGTACTTGGAGCCTAAATATATGAAGTCTCATATATGTCTATTTGCGGTCTTGTTGGTCTCCTTTATCTGCCTAGTTGAGTTTGATATTGAGTTGATTCTAGATCCCAAAGTGAATTGCTGCATTGACTTACCCACTACACACACTAAAGGCATTTAACAAGGTCTTAAGAAATGGAGTTTATTGATTAAGATCTTAGACATAAAGAGTTCTTTAAGGTTTACCCATTTGAAACTTAGTGATTTCTACTCCTATTAAAGACCAGTTTCGAACTATGATAGCCAAAGTTCATTTTCAAGAGGATCCTATCACTATTTGAACTTTTGTTTTATCTTTCCATTTTCTATTCCCAAAAATCCAAAAATACTTTCTACACATTTTTCTAACACTTCATTTAATATTGTTAAGATTTTCAAGACCAAAACACCTTCCTGAGCAGATTAGCTTGCATTTCATGACATATAAGTTAGCTTAGGTCCATGCGTTTTAGGTTCCAATTAAGTCAGACGACCCAAGGTTGCATTCTATACTGCAATCCTTGGAATTAAAATTTTTTATTTGACGTCCAAGGGTAAGAATTGCTTTGAATCAACCATAAATGGCATAAAGATCTATCTTAATTTTAAACACATTTTATTTAGATTGCTCAGTTTTATAAGGGAATGGTTGTTGATTGATCGTAATTAGAGGCATTTAACGTTTAATCTTTCCATGGTTTTAAATTTCTTTTGGAGAAGATAACATATGTATTAAGTAAAAAGAGGCTTCATATAAGAGAGGAGATATGTACAAAGTAAATCGAATAGCCACAGACGGCTCTCAAAACAAATCAAATAAGCCACAGGCGGCTCTTAAAACATAAGAAATAAGCCACAAGCGGCTCTCAATACAAATCAAATCAACTATGTAGAAGGGCTCCAAATATGCCGCTGAAGAACAGGTATCTGAAGACGGGTCTCAAGGCCGAGAAGCCAGGAATGGATAAGCTCAGTGATGTCCTCAATAATATCCTGGGTGGATCGGCATCACCTACTGAAGATGCGGTTATTCCTGTCATACCAAAGAAAGTAGATAGTGGTCGAAAGTACTAACCGTGAAAGGAGGTGTCAGTAATCCATGCGCTGGCAGAGATGAGTGCAAGCCCAATGAAGAAGTGGAGCCCAAGAGATTGAAGGCCAAGCTGTGTGGGTCTTCGTCAAGAGGGAACCCCAAAATATGGCAGAGAATTGGCACTGGAAGAAAAAGTGATCGTGTGTCTCCGTAGAAGTACCACAAAGAACACAAGTCGAGGAGGCCAGGACACTGAAAAACTAGAGCCTGTCTATGATCTGAAGACGCTCCTGTGATGTCAACCAGAGGATGAAGGAGTGTCATGGAATGTGCCCTGGTAACCACAATAAATGGTGAATCGGATCCACTAGATGTAGGGTTTGGAGAAGGTTCCAAGAAGAGTCGACAGAGAAGACTCCTGATGAGTGACTTTTCCAAACCCAACTATTGAAAAGCAGAGTCTGTGGTTGAAAGCAGACAGAGTCCGAAATCTATTGTAGCTCACTGCTCCCCTCCAAAAAAACCCACTCCATATCATGAATGATCTCTGAGACCCTAGCATCCCACAAGAGCCCGTAGAAGAGAGATCACGAAAGGAGAATCGATCAGATAAAGGGCCTTGATCTGATAACCAATAATCCTGCCAAAGGGAAGTATCTCTCCCATCACCAATACAAGCTACGATGAGGCCTCTGCACCACTCTCGACTCAATAGAATTTTCCACCAAACCTAGGAAGAGCTTGATGGGACTCGGATATGCCAAAGAGATCTACCCCACAACAACACTGCATATACCCACATGTCCACGTAAAAGATCTGTCTGTGAATAGTCGCCACACATACTTAAGCATTGCAGCCATATTCCAGTCTCTGACTCTCTTAATTCCAAGTCCACCCTCCTGCCTCCGAAGACAGACTAACTCCAATGCCACCTTAGCCCCAGAATAAGATAGTGAAGTGCCCCTCTAGAGAAAAGTTGACAAAATACTCTCAAGACGGCGAGTGATGCTAATAGGCAGAATAAATATACCTGACCAGTAGAACTCTATGGAGAAGAATATAAATCTAATCAGCTACGGTCGACCCGCATAGGTAAGAGAGGTGGAAGTCCACAGCCGAATCTGGTAAAGTATCCTCTCTACCAAAGGGAGACCATCGGCATGCCTCAACCGTATAGTGATAAGAGGGACTCCCAAGTAATGGATTGGGAGGAAACTAATCTGAATCCCAAGAGCACTCTGTAAAGAGGAAACTTTCACCTTTGAATCCCTAAAAAGAAGACTCGACTCTTATCCGAGTTCATGGTCAACCCAGAAACGCTCTCAAAAATTGTAAGAGCATGTTGGATGATCTCAAGAGAAACTAAATCTGCACAACTGAAAATCATCAAATCATCCGCAAAATAGAGATGAGTGAGGAAAATTTGCCTACACCGCCAATGATAGCCATAACTTGGAGATGCTGTCACCTCTCATAGAATCCCATCTAACCCCTCCATCGCCAGTACGATCAGATAAAGAAAAAGGGGATCCCTGAAGTAAATTACGCGTTAATATAGACATTACATTCAATAGACAAAATGCACAAGAATGGGGGGTTGAATTGTGTATTCTTTTGCATGAATACAATCCCCTTTCAAATTTCTTTGAAAAATAACTTTTTCAAAACTATTAAGTACACAATCACAATGTATTGCAATTAACTGCTATATACTTTTATGAAACAATAGAAATTGAAAATAGAGAGCTAGAGAGTAGGGGTTGACATAGTAATTTTATCCTGGTTCACCCCAAACTGTGGGCTACGTCCAGTCCTCAGAATCCTTTCTAAGATTTCACTATTATTCTCACAAGTACAAGTATTCTTTTTCATAGATCCTCTTCAGGTCTCTTACACCAATTATTGTTTTTCTCACTTAGCCTCTTCGGGCTCTCAGCTTTTCTTCTTTCTTACAAAAAGATATTGCGAGCTCTGTTATAGTAATGACAACTCTAGTGTTTTGTACAATGAATACAGTGCTTGCTAAACATCAAAAACTTTATAAAATCTCTAACTTTTTAATCTTCGACTCTGACTTGTATTTATAGCCTTCATCTTCAACTACTTCTTGATAACTACTTCTTTCTTCTTGCTTCTTAATTCTTGATTTCTTGATTCTTGTAGAAACAGTTATTTAGTTGAGTTCCATAACTAACTCAAAATAGTTAACCATTCGACGTAGTATCGGTTCTTCGTCTTAGTTTTTCTTTTGTTTTACTTTCTTTCGTCTTACTTCTGCTTCCACTTCGTCTTACTGTCTTTTGTCTTACTTTTGCTTCTGCTTCCGTCTCACCTTCTTTCGTCTTACTTCCGCTTCTACTTCGTCTTACTTCTGCTTCCGCTTCCGTTTCCGTCTCACTTTCTTTTGTCTTAGTTTTGCTTCCGCTTCGTCTCACTTTTGTTTCCACTTCGTCTTACTTTCTTTCTGATCAAAACAGTTCAACAATTTCTAATATTATTATTATTTGAATGTCATTAAAATTATTAGACGTGAAGTCATTTTGACTTAACAATCTCCCCCTTTTTTATGACAAAAAATAATCATAACTTTAGAAAGATAATCGAGTATGATTTATAAGAAGATATATAATTGAAAAAAATTGTAAGCACTATCTCTTCTTCTCTTCTCCTTCTCTCTTCTCTTCGTCTATGATCTCTTCTTCTCTTCTCCTTCTCTCTTCTCCTTCTCTCTTCTCTTCATATCTTTCTTATTTTCTCCTCTCCCCTATTTGTTATTAATAAAAAAAATTCACCGTAGATGACTCATAATCTCAGAGAACATTAATTGTATCTCAGTGCGGAGTGACTTGAGGTCTTATCATATATGAGCTACTTCCTTATGTAAATCACTCACTGAAACATGCAGATCATCAGCCTTGTCATAAATTTCTTTAATTTCTTCGAATAAGTTTGCATCACTTTTCTGTTGTATTTCTTCCAAACCAATAGCAGTACTAAATAATTTTGAAGGTATGACATCCGCTTTAATGACTGTAATAATAGGAGGTGTGAAAGATAAGTTTCTGTCAAGGAGATCAAGGTCATCAGGTCGAGGTAGCTTTGGAATTTGTTTTCCAAATAGGTGTAGTATATCTCCAATTAACAATATAGAGCTTAAGGGTCTAAGGTGCATAATTAGGTGCACAAGAGTCTCTATGTTGATTCTAATATTTCCAACTCTGATGGTTTTGTATTGTCCTTCTGTTATGCTTCCAACAACCTGAGAAGTTCCATCAGTAGTAAGACGATCACAATGACTTCCTGATGCCTTTGAAATATGGTATGAAACATAGATTCCTTTTTATTGAGCTACATAACATACTGCATCTATGCTCCTCACTTCTTCAACCTGATCTTCTGTCAAATCACTTGTAATCCCTTCTGGATACATTTTCTTCTTCCCTTTATCTTCCTTGTGAATAATGTAAGGTCTTAGCTAAATGTCAAGTACAATCCTTATCACAGTTCTTTTTGTAAGTAGGTAAATAGTGTACTGTTGCTTGGTCATCTGTGTTGGATATGGTTTTGATTTCTCATCTCGCAGAATACCTTTTCTCTCCATCATTCAACAGATATACTGTACGACTATTTGCTATAATTGGTTCAAATTGTACCTTGACCATCCTTCTTAGGAGTTCTCTTATGATTATAGAGCTTCTACTCCTTACAAATTCAATTTCTTCAATGATCATTATTTTCAAATCCTCTTTTCTCATTGGTTGAGAAGGATTAACCTATGTTGGACTGTGTTGAACTGACCTTTTCTTTTGTTGAACAACAATTGGAGTGCTCTTTTTCTGACTTATTTTTTGCTTCTTACTTTCTTCAATTAGCCTAGGAAGTTGTTGTTGAGGTTGAGGTTTCATCTTCTCAAATTGCAACTTCCTCTTAATTTCAGTTTCTTTAGCCAATTTTACTAAATCTTCTTGTAAAATTGAGTATAAAGATCTGGTTGCCTGTGGTGCTTTCTTTCTAGAGTCCTCACTATGAGTGAACTCTTTATCTTTCTTTTACTCTTGTTGATGCAGGGTCCGTAGTCTAGGTGACCTTTTTGCTTCTTTATATTTCTCTGAAAATAGTGTCTCCCCTTTTCTCTTCAAGGACACTGTTGGACCAATGGTGGTTGACAAATTAAATGAATCCGTTAGAGTCAACACAAGTCGACCAACATATCACAAGTCGACTAATAAATTAAGGATCATCAGATGTGGTTCAAAACCAGTCG